>ML782232.1:220771-276797 GCA_009831015.1 Picea engelmannii
TGTTAGATTAGATTGTGTTCTGTTTTGTTTTTCTGCTTTTTATTAACACTCTTGCTGCTATAGATGTTCTGCCTTGGTGAACCCTGCAAGGCATGCAGAGCGGTCTCTATTTTGCTCATCTGCTGACAGATTGACCGCGAACAAACATAAATGAAGTGGTGATGTCCAATATTAGTCAAAATGACATGCATGTTAGTGGGGAAATGTGGCAAGGCCAAGTGTATCAAAGGTTGTGGACTTTCCTTGTAGAACATTTAAGGATCATTCCTTACCCTTAGTGCCTATTGATTAAACAAAAAACAATTAAGTATAATAAAAGGGGAATTTAAGCACCTCTTTCTCTCTCCAAGTGGGTGGTCAAAGTAGGTTAAAGACAATGACATTCTACGAGCTCATATCCCTCAATCCCTTAATGACTTGATGGTGGAATAATGTTAAGCATAGAAGGGTTATGGATTAAATGGGGTGTCAAAGAAATAGGGCATCCTCATGGATTAGTCAACAAGATTTCTATGCCCCAAATACCTAATGGTCCACTAAGCTTCTAAAAAACCAAGGTTATAGGGAGAGAATCGTATGTATAATAGTTGGGCGAACATAATGGTGCTAAGTGGAAAATCAAACGAAGGCATGTTGGCATACAAATCAACACAAGACAAGGGGAAAATGCCATGTCAAAATATTAGATACATAGGTGGATGAATAAAAAGGTGGCATGTGGCACCCTTATAGAAAAACAACTCAACAAGATAAGGAGTTGGAAAGTACCATTGGATGACATGTGGACCAATAATACAATTACATGTGGCATAATGTGGATGGCTTTGGGGAATTGAATTTTCTTTTAGTAAAACAAGGTGCTCCCTCCTTTGATATATTTCCTTTACATTTTAGCTCAATAATTTAATGTCCTTGGGGAGAAAAGAAACCTACTAGGATCTACTGATCAATATGATGAGCCTCCAAGTTGTCTATTTTATGGCCCATCCTATATCTACATTTGACACACTTTTGCCCCTAATTCAAGATCTTCATGGGAAATATTCATGCTTTTTTACGACCAATGAAGACATTATGATTTATGGTTATCTAATTACATATAATGTACTTAATTCCAAGATTGAATGTGATGCGCTTGATCATAAAGTGATTTTTGTATGTGTTTCTTATGTGAACTAATGTGGTCTACAAGGAGTAATAGCGCAAGAATTCAATCTATAAGAAAAAGACGATCTCCTTCATTTATGACCATATACCACTTTGAGGAACGATAAAATTTTTTGAGGAATCTTGTCCCTTCACCATATTTAGATATGCTAGCACTTGGAGGTAGCCATAATGACCTCAAGAAATTCAAATTCTTTGCTAGGGGATTTGAATTGCCCAGGAAGGAAATCGATCCCTTAGAACAACATACATAAAACTAGGAAGTTATGGGACATGATCCATCAATCAAAGGATTGCTTGAAATGATTAGATATGACTCTTTTTCAAATATAAATATAAGCATAATTGATAGGATGGGGGTTAGTATTTTCCATTCATTCCTCTTGTTGTTGTTTTAGATTAATTCAAATTGTAAAACAGAGGCAGATTTTGTTTTCATGAATTCTTGAATAAAGAGTATAGAGTTTTGTTGCATTTTTTAGTGTTTAATGTCTCCAAGGTTCCATGAAATTTTTTGAGTAGGGCCCACTCAAGGAGAGGAATACGAACCCTTGTCATCATTTCCTTTCTCATCTTTTGTTTCTATTTATGAGTAGACATGCTTTTGTAGTAAATAGAGCATTGGTTTAATTCATGTTAATTTGTAGTAGTTTCATTATTTTCATACATTTCCTAATAACACTTTCAATTCTTTACTTCATGCATTACTTTTAGTACCTTTATTTTACAATGTTCAACACTTCAAAGTACATCCAAGGATCACATGTTTATTGCTTGATTGGACTCATTAAATCAACTTTTCATGCAAGAGGTAGCGACTCTAGATCTTCATCTTCCTTATGCACATTGTCAAGGGAGATAGGAATGAATGTCATGAACCGAATTGTCTGAAAATTCAATGAGAATGAACTGTCAAAGTTTGGCATTTGCATTATCCAACGTTCATTAGGATTAGTAGTTTAGATTTGATCTCTGCAGTTGCATACATAGTGCATAACACATCATAAATTTTCATAATCCCTAGGTTTATAATTAAAGTGAGTTGAGGGGTTCAATATATATCATTGTAATTCTTTGTTCCAACACTTTTTGGCACCATTTTCAAGGAAGTTACTAAAACTGTTTTAGAACAATATGGAATTTCTTTAAAAAAATAACAATACATACTTAGTTTTCATGCATCGATCTAGTGATAGATCGATGCATCGATCTAGTGAGTGGAGGGATTCAATATATATCATTGTAGTTATTTGTTCCAACACTTTTTGGCACCATTTTCAAGGAAGTTACTAAAACTATATTAGAACAATATGAAATTTCTTTAAAAAAATAACAATACATACTTAGTTTTCATGCATCAATCTAGTGATAGATATGGTAGATTTTTACCAAAAGCCCAATTTATTGGTATATTTGAGGCAAGTAATAGTGAAAAATTATAAAAGGGGAATTTATGCGTCAGCAACCAGCAAAGAAGTGCACTAGGAGGGAGAGGATCCCAAAAAGAGAAGTGTCAGTCTTCTCTTTTTTGAGTTTAAATCTCAAAAATTAAATGTTATTTAATGTAATTAAAGTTTGTAAGGCTCAAGGAAAGTTGAGCCACTGTATTTGTACATGTTGAGTGTAAATTCGCCTTTAATGGGCTGTAGTTGTACATATGTCGAGTGCCGAATCATATCTGGGTTGTAAATGCCATTTATTGTAATAAGGCTTAGTAGGAGAATGTTTTAATTGCGAAATGATAGCACTAGAATAGCCTAGAGGGAAGGCTCAATAAACCCCTTGTGTATAAATGTATGTAACCTATGCCCAAAAGAAGGATGCCGAAGAGAGATGTAGAGAGGAGATGTGTATAGTAGTTGAAGAGAGTTGTAGAGAGTTGTTGTGTATAGTAGTTGAGAGGAGATGAGACTCTGTTGCAGTCCAGTCTTGTACACACTGTAAAGAACATTCAAGTATTAATACAAAGAAAAGAATTCCCTGCATATGAGCCTTTGTTTGTATTTTCTGTGTGAATGAATGAATATGTTAGTTTCTGAATGTTTTCTGTGCATATGTGTGTATGGTTATGGATGTTGTTAGTGCATACATGTTTCCTTTGTAGGAATATATATAATTATCTATTTGTAGTTTTCTGAGTGTTTATGGGTTCTCACGGTGTGCAAGGAGTGCACCTTAGAGTTTTTTAGAAGAATCTAAAAGGCCTGCGCAAGGCATGCGTAATAAATCGTCCAAGAGTTCTATGAGGAGCGTGCTAGGTGGGCACACCAGAATTGTTCTCAAGCTCAGAAGGAATAGTGCAAGGAGTGCACATCAGAGTTACTAAATAATCCGAGAGCCAACACAAGGAGTACGCAGGTGAGTCTTTAGAGTTCAAGACTCATGGAGTAGCCAGTGCAAGGGATGCACTGAGGACCATTACTAAACTCCACAAAGATCAAGAGGAAGAGCATGAGTTCCATGAGGGCACGAGAAACTGTTAAAGGAACAAAGGACTGAGAACCTTTGAAGTTCAAGAAATTACAAGCTCATGAGAGTTAGTGCAAGTGTGCATAGAGTCTCTACAAGGCGTGCAGAGGAGGGGACCCTTTTAGGTTCCATATTTTCAGAGAAGCACAAGGTGTGTGCATGAGACTTCATTAAGTCTCAAGATCAGGAGGGAAGCGCAAGAGTGCACATGAGAATAGTCAAAGTCTCAAATTGTAGGAGAAGTGCAAGTGTGCGCCCACACTTCTTCTGAAGTGTTGAGAAAATCTCAGGAGGTGTAGTGCAAGAAGAGTCCAAGGAGCCAGCCCTGCAAGAGAAGATTCAAAGGCTAAGACTTTGAAAAATATTGGGAAATCCTTTTGTTAGAAGAAAAGCGCATCCACAACGGAGGAGGAGCTACAACAGTCGTTGGATTAGTTTTAAGATTCAACCCGAGCCATTAGATCAACCCTCAGACAAGAGGAGGAGCGCGTAGGGGAGGAGAACATATTCCGACTGTCGGATCGTAGAGCAAGGATCGAAAGTCATCGAATCCAGGTAAGTAGTGCAGGGTTTAATCCTCAGAGTCCTTTGGACTTCACGAATTCAAAGATTTCTCGTGTTTATGCTCAAAGGATACAAGATTCTTGAAGTTTCAAGATCCTGAGTTAATATGGACCATTAGTCAGAGAAGACACGTGTTCGTGGATTAGGGTAGTTTGAAAGAATGACTATCCGAGAGAACAAGAGTGCAGTTGTGAAAGTTCACAACTTTCCCAAAGTTTTGAACAACAGAGCAAATCCTAACCGTTGATAGACATGGAACACGTGGTGCCATATCTCATAGTTCAGAGACTTTGTGCTCCAAAAGAATTGAGGCATCATTGAAGAAGTGTGAAAATTCCCTGAAGATCCAAAGGCCAGAGTGAATCCTAGCCGTTGGTGCCAGGAGACATGCGTCACGAGATTGCTGATAGTTCGGAAATTCGACAGTTCGAAAAAACAGGGGTGAAAAAGGCTTTAAGTCTAAAACTCCCGAAGGCCAAAGTTGATATCGACCGTCGGTTGAGGTAGGACACGTGTAGTGAAGATATAACCTTCGCCAGTTTGACACTTCACAGGATTCGAGGTGTGGTGTTGTGGAAAGCTCTGAAGTCCAGAGTGTGGAGTAAACAATCACCGTTGATTTGAGGTGATTGTGAGTCGTCCGATCCGAGGACTTCGATGCTCGGGAAAAATGCGGGTTGTTATTGTTGGAACTCCCGAAGTCCAGAGTCCTGAAGTTTACTGTGGATTGTAGATCACAGTGTGTGTTGTGAGTCGTTGATTCCCTCCGTTGTTTGGCTATTCACGAGTTCGCGTGTTTGGAGGAGTTGAGGAGTTGTATGTTTGAAATGCACGAAGCCTAAAGCTCCGGAGCCTCGGAGTAGCGCCTTTTGGGTTATTTCCTGGTCATAGCCCGCGATCACATGAGTTTTTGACCGATTCAGAGGGCTAGTCCCTGAATTTGATTTCAAAGGGTTAAAGGGGCTTAGTAAAAGCGTCCAAGGGTATTTGTTGAACCTGCACGAAGACTTGAGGGACATGTGTCCATTTTGGAAGGGATCCAGGAAGGATCTGAGAGCTAATTCGGCTCCATACTGTGAATGATCCTAGACCAAGAGGTTGTGCAGGTCCCTGGGGAGGTGGGGGTTTGCATCAGCTGCAAGGCATGTGATGCAAGGTTGACAAAGGTCTAAGGAAGAATAGAGGAATATTAATATTTATCTACTATAGAGTATGAGTTCCCTGCCAGGGAAAATCAAAAGATATTATCACATGAGACATTAATCCAATAACTCATGATTGTCATAAGCAAGCACAGGGAGTGAAGGAGAACTCCATAGCCTCAAAGGTATAAATATAGTGAAGGCTACAAATCTTGCTGCAAGATAAGAAAAATGGATATCATGAGATGAGTTGTGATGAGTAATCTCTATATGCAAGCATAGGAATGCATGAAGAAGGAATTGTTAGATATGATCTAGAAATATTTGTCTAAAAGTACACAAAGCAAGAAAGTTGCCTCTACTATCATAGTGCACAACAAAAAGTAGGGTACAAGTGCATATGGAGGAGTGTAGCATTCCAATTGGAGAAGAGTGGTCTTGAATATACAAGTAGTGCTTCACAGTGAATCACTCAATGAAGTGAAGAGAGGTATTTAAGATTGATAAAAGCCATGAATAGAAAAAGAGTATTAGAAATACGACATAAAATAATATTTCAAAATGTTGAAATAATAATCAATGATAAAGGTATTTCAAGACCGGTTCGGTCAAGGAAATGGGGAGTGGCTAATCAGATTGCAATGTTAATATTCAACTAGAGTAGTGCATGTTATAACACTATGAATATTAAAAATTATAGCCAAAAGATGTTGGGACATGTTTTCTCTGCATAAAGAAAGCAGTTGTGAGATGGAAACACTAATGGATCTAGTGGCTAGAAATACAAATGGCCAAGTGGGGCTTGGATGGAAGGATTAGAATAAAGGCTAGTGATGCACAATTTAGCAGAATAACAACACACACGACAACAAGGTTCTATAGAAATTCAAGGACAACCATATACAACAACAAAGCTAAATAATTAATTAAATTTGAGATAGATGTGCATTGGAGTGCATGATAGAATTGATGCATGATGCATACAATCAATATAGAACGCATGTGCATAAAATTGGCATGAAAGATCAAATGATTGGTTCATACTGATGTGCGTTGTGCATGTGGATATGGTTGAACATGCTGGTGGCATGAGTATAGATCAAGAGTAGTCTGTTGATATATATATACACTAATGCTATGATATTTGAATAAAACTAATGATGGATTGTGTATTCAGGAAAAATGATTATATCATGATGATATTGTTGCGTATGGTATCCATCCATATAAAGACAAACGAGGATGGTGGAAATGTTGATCAAGAGGTTGGTGAAGGGAGCCTATGAGCTTCTACAAAGTACCAATTGATCAGGTAGCATCAAGTTATAAATTGATAACAACCATACAAACATCCATTTGGGGTTCTTATGCTGTACAAATGGTCAAATCTCAATATTTGAATTGATGTAAAGGTAGGAGGCCTTGTGTATGCAAATATTATTTGTTGCTTGAATGCATTTATGAGAAATTTAATTTCATCTTGTGTTATGTTAGTTATGAGATCATAACCAAGTTAATTCAGGAGACATAACTCATGTTGTAGAAATGAATGCTATTAGAGATGGTCATGTGTGAGGCCATGATGAGGGTGGATATGGAAAGTCTATAGTGCCATCCAAGTGCATAATGGTTTTCCCCTATATAACTGATGTTTGGACTACAACCTTTTTTCCTACACTGAGTAACACTAAGAGGTGATGTTCCTAGTGTTGTTTATGGGTTGAAGAGGATGGTATCCAAATGATTGAATGGGTTGTGGGGAAGAGTTTGTATGATGTATTGAGGGGTGGGCCATGCCTTTCAAGTCACATGGTGGAATACATGACATGAACATGTTGATGATTGTAGCTATGTGAAACATTCTCTAGGACATAAACTGAGAGAGAACCCCTGAGAGGGGTGTGTGGTTCCTATCTGAGACAGATCTGGAGATGGCCTCCTCCTTACAGAGAGTTGATAATAAATCCAGATGATTCTCCTATGTAACGCAGTGAGAAAGGAGATCTGCAGAGTTGGACGTGCCTCTGAGCACAAGGTGAATGTGTGAAATCCCAAAGTGTTGGGTGCATCGTCATGAGACAAAAATGAATATGATGTATTAGCCTCTTTCGAGCAGAGAGTTGATGAGAAACTATAGATGAATCTCCTATGTAATGCAGTGGGAAAGAAGATATGTTGAGTGGATGTGCCTATGGACGAGCACAGGTGAACGTGATCCTAGTGGCTGAGCAATAGTGAAGAAGTGGTTCTTTTGTGTAATGTAGTGAGACATAGATATGGACATCCCTATGGATGTGCCCCTAATGGATGAGAACTAGTGGGTGTATGATATACCTTGATATATTGTTCAAGAGTCAGACCTGCCTATAACCCTAATTGTAATGTAAAGGGTATAGGTCGACCCCACCTTAATCTAATTGATAATTAAAGTAAAAGACAATTAATCTGGTTAATATTAATTATATTATGAGATAGAGAGGTTGACCCTGTTGTGCCAATAGACACTTTTGTTGAAAAGTCAAGTCTAATATAAGTAAAGGTAAATTCCCCATTGAGGAATCATATATTTTGTGTGTGTTTGGAAATTTCAGCAAGTACATCTACTTGGGAAAAGTGTGCACATCTCTTGGGCGCTAGTCTTCTAGGGTTTGTGAGCACCATTTTGTGTGCTAGTTTTTCTTGGTGGTGAAGGTATTTCTCTTGAATCATATAGAAAAGGATTGGCTGGGTTTTCTTCCCTTGTTGAGAAGGGTTTCCTAGGATACTTCTTGTGCTCTTGTGCATGGTGTTTCTTCTTGTGATCTTGGTTGCTGCAACAAATTGTCTATGGTTTAAGTAAAATTCTAAAATGGAATGAAATTCATGCTGAATCCTAGCATATTGAAAAATTAACATGGTATCAGAGCATAGGTCTTGAAGAACCCATTGCACAAGAAATTTTCAACCATCTTCTCGCTCCTTCAAAACCGTACGACCCTCGTAGGGTTTCCAGAAATTATGTACGTCCTACCTTTCTAAGAGGTTTAAAAACTGGTCACTTGGACGTTGGGGCTAAAAGTACCATAGGAGTATACAACCTTCTTCAGTGCACCTCCAACAAGTTTCATATTGAAATTCCAAGCATTTTGAAATTTTGGCGCTAGGGTTTCTAAGGTTTCGCTAATTTCTGCAGAAATTTGAGTATCAGGGTTTCTGCAACTCATTAAAGGAGATCTTCAACTCATCAGTGTTCTCCTATCTTTCAAAGGATTATTGTTGCCAATCATAAGCCCAACAAAACCTAAAAGTGCTAACCTAGCCTAGCCGTTAGGTTTTCTAGCCCAGTTGACAAGGGATCGTGGAAAACCTAAAATTATGATGAACAAAACTATGATGGAAGATAAGGTTGATGAATCAAGCAACTTCAAGTTCCTTAAAGACAAGAATTCAGAGGAAGAATTGTTTTGGGTGATACAAAAAGGTGACACTGTGACTACCTCCTTCATGAAGATGTCAGAGGACAGAGATCAGGCATATGCCATAAAAGAAATCATATCAACACCCTCAGGTATACACTTGTATATATATTATTTGTATCATTATCATGAGGGTAATTGCAGGATGAAGGAACCTTTTTCTGAAGTCATGGATGCATAGGGATCTCAGTGCATTCAAAGGAACAACACACTGGAAGTGAAGACTCTAGGTTTGATTGTTGTAATTGTCATTCCTCTAAACCTATATTTATAAATTTTTCTACATGACAAGTAGGTGTTGTAGTTGTGAAACCAATCCTTAAATTGTTTTGATTCTAGAGATACTCATTATTATCCTTTAGGAGATATTCTTGTGTTGGTTCCTTTTGTTTTCTTATTCCAGACAAGTTAACAACAAAGGAAGATACTTGTCCTTCAGAGGAAGTCACTTGACTCAGAGGGAGTCAAAACTATTTGATAAAGAGGAAGAATAAAACCATCATTGAGGAAACCAATGCATAATGCATGATCAAAATCTTTCTATGATTCTATGGGCAGAAGCATGCATGACACAGTAGATGTTCAGAACAAGAGTCTTCACTAGACTTTGAAAAAAATAACTCCCGAAGAAACCTTCACCGAAATGAAGCTCAAGATTGAACACTTCAAGATATTTGGGTGCCCAGTGTATTTTCATGTACCCAAAGAGAAGAAGTCCAAGCTAGACCCTTCACAGAGAAAGGATACATTTATGAGATAAAAAAGAATCTTCGAAGACATTCCAGATCTACATCCATGTTCAGAGACAGATTGAGACAAGAAAATATGTTGTCCTTGAAAAAGAGATACCCTTTCAAACATCCAAAGAATATCATATGGAGATTGACAGTGAGACAATACCTTCTCCCCCTTCAACATTTCAGAGGGAGACAAACATTATTCCAGTTGATTGAGTTGCTCTAGTTGATATGTCCAGAGATATTGCAGTAGGGCATAAAAGGCCTGCCTAGGCTCACTCTGTAGGAGGTAGAGGAACATACAAACCCCTCAAGGTACATCCTGAGAAATCAAAGGAGATTTTCGAGCTATCCTTCAGTCATGAGCCACTTAATTTATTTTGAGCCTCCTTGTCTTGGAGAAGCAACAAGAGAACATGTATGGAAAGATGCCATAACAGAAGAATACCAGTATATCTTAAAGAATGATGTATGAGATATTGTTCAGAGACCAAAAGGGAAGTCTGTGGTGACTTCTATAAAAACCCCTTTGTTACGACTACATGTGACGCAAAGCAAGTGCATTTTTGTTTTGTTTTAAGCATGAAGGAAATCAACGACAACATTTTATCAACACAACTTGACGACGAACACAACTTACACATTCGGGAAACAAACAACAACACCCCAACACACTATCACATAATGCAACTGGACAAAACATGCGATAATCAAAGGACAGATAAAAACAACTACCCACCCGACACAAGAAAGACAATGCCTACAAGCTAAAGGAGAACATCAACAACCCGACACATCAGATTTGACGACCCGTAACTAGTAGCCTCTACGACGTGCAAAACCAATCACATTA
This sequence comes from Picea engelmannii, assembly GCA_009831015.1. Classification (NCBI taxonomy): domain Eukaryota; kingdom Viridiplantae; phylum Streptophyta; class Pinopsida; order Pinales; family Pinaceae; genus Picea; species Picea engelmannii. The sequence continues at coordinate 231,159 of ML782232.1, forward strand.
ATGCATTACAGAACCAAGTACCAACATCAAATACAATGAACAATATGCCCACATCGGGAAGCAAAAGACTCCGGCCAGGTTGTCATTCGTGTCTATCCGTCAAGGCGGGTAATGATCTCCTCATCAGGAATCATGCCGTCACAAGTGGTAGGTGAGACAGTAACCAAGGCGCAACATAAAATATCTAGACCAATAACCCAAGAAAAATCCAACGCGCTAGGAGATCGAATTAACTGTCAAAATACATGAATACTAAACCCAAGCACCCAATCGACAAGTCAACAAGAAACAAGTGAAATATGACTACTATAACAATCATACATCACCTTAAATTCCAAATCAATCCTACATCAACATGGTTAATGACACCAAGGAATCTAATCTTTAACCAATCATACCTCACAGTAATTTTCCGAATCCACATAATTCATACATTCCTTAGACTCATCTGTCTTTACCATTTATGGAATAACTACTTGATTTTTTTCCTTTGCATTCAAAAGGTGAACTAATATATGCACTTAACATAATCAATACTAATACTAGTGTAATGAGGAATGTAATGATGAATAACACCATGTTCGCATAGTAGGAAGCATATTCTCTTATAAGTACTAGTTATTCCATGGTGACGCTTGACTACATCATTCTGCACACATTAAAAATAATTATTATTAACAAAAGTTCATTAAAGAGAATTTTTTTTTCCTATTAAAATTTACTGTCTATTAAATATATGCTATTGTTGTCTATTAAAAGTATGATATAGCTGTCTAGCAAATACATGCTATTACTATCTATTAAATATACGTTGTCAACAACAACAACGCTGTCTATTAACACATGACATTGTTTTCTATTAAATGAATGGCGTCGTTGTCTATTATCAATAAGATCCATAACTATATGATCCACATGATCCATAAATATCGCTAGGTAAATAAGAACATGGATGAAATTTACTGTAAATAACATCGCTGTGTGGATAACATTTACGGTGTGAATAAATATCGCTGTGTGGATAAAATTTACTGTGCGGATAACACTTACTGTGTAAATAACAATATCGCTGTGTGGATAACATTTACTATGTGGATAACATTTATTGTGTAAATAACAATATGGATAAAATTTACTGTGAGTAACATCGCTATATGAATAACATTTACTGTGTGAATAAATATCGTTGTGTGGATAACATTTACTGTGTGGATAGATATCACTGTCAGTCAATCATTATTACTAAAAAGGAAAATCACTGTCATACACAGCATACAACACAACAATTGCCAACACCACAATTACACAGTCACAAAAATGAAACTATTACACAGCCATAAAACACAACTACTACACGGTCATAAACGCAACCACAATTAATATCTAAATTTGTTTTCATTCAATGTATAAAATCGCTGTCACACTCTGTATATATTAAATTCGCAGTCACACTCTGTATACATTAAATTCGCAGTCACACTCTATATACATTAAATTCACAGTCACCATTATATGTAAATCTTTGTCAATAAATAATAATTTCCCAGTCACACTATATTTATAAAATTTTCGTTATACATATATTAAATTCACTATCCATTCAAGGTATAAACGATGTTTATTAATATTACTGGGTAAAAGGAATTGGGAAAAAATGAATTGGGCAAAAGCGAATTCAAATATGGATGCATATAAGGATTTGTTTCAACAGTTAAAAAAACAATTGCCAACGGGACACTTATAATGGTTTATTCCATCAATAAAAAGAATTCAAATTTGGACGCCTATAAAGATTTATTTAACAATGAAAACGAATTCAAAATCTGGGCGCAATAACTCTGGATTAAAAGTTAACAAGAACAATTCTATAACACCCGAGGTTTCCGTGCTAAAATTAGAAAAAACGAGGGAAGTAAATCGCCCAGTGAGAGAGGTAATACATTGGGCGTTAGAACAAAAAAATGCAGAGCACAACGGACAAAAATGAAGAGACAATTATTCAAATAGAAACACATAGATTTATCATTCAAGGAAAATGCAGATATACTCATTCACAAGGAGGGCGCAAGGATAGAGATCAATCATAAAAGAAAAACGCAGAGACAAGTAAGGGATAGATAACTAGGAAAAAAATATCCTTCACTTATTATCCATGCATAGGAAAGCAGGGCATTTGAATCTAAGTCTTTAAACACCGGAGTGACGACCATTGATTCGGCTCCTGGCCGATTACTGAGGCATAGACTAATAACTTAATGGATAAGGGACAGAAGATAAAAACATGATTTTTCTTCGTATTAATCAATAAAAACAAATGAAGAGAAGTCATTGCAATCAGAGTTTGGGTTCGCCATGGAAAATCAATTCAAAATACAATGAGCATAAGGCTGGGATGACTTTAAGTTCTTTGATCATAAAACGTTGGGCTCATCAAGACAATTTGCTGAAGATAAAAATGAAATCTCTAGATAGTGTTACGCTGAATAAAACATAAAATTTAACACAACAAAAGTACATTGTTGAAGGCACAGGAACAATATTTAAACTACCATTCAATACAAATATACACATGCATACCATAGCCAAATGTGAAAGCTACGAAGTCATCGTCTTGCGCACGCTTTGTCTAACTCTCGCTTGCTAAGTGATGTGACCTCACCGGTACCTCCTAGCCAATGCTAGGGGTAATATTCTCCCCCCCAAGCCACCCGAGCCGCAAAGGGGCCACACACACAACACCAGATAATGATATCACCCAGCTCACCTCGCAAGGTCGAGCTACCACTCTTTACCCAAGATCGGTATCCCAACTCCCACAAGAGAAGGTTCAGTCAAGATAAAATTTCAGCAGCATAATGTTACACAGAAATATGAGATCCATACTCCTCTTCCTCTATCATTTTTATAGAGTTTTCAAGTAATTAGTTTCCCAAATTCTCATTAAATTAATTTCAAAAAACCTCCCCCATACACATGTCGCCCGATCCCCTAGTTGCACCAGAAAATCAATTTTATTAATTAATTAAATATTCCTATTTCCCTCACCCACCTAAAAGCGTTCCTAAAAATGCTCCTCGGTGTCCCAAAATCCCCTTACAATTCTTAAATGACTTACGCCTTACTTTATTCCTAGTTGAGTTCATAAATAGAAAGTTCCCAAGGAAAGATTCCTTACTAAGTTAGACATTCAACTTTTTCTTTACGTATCCCCTTTTCTTTAAGTTTCCCTTTTTCTTTAAGTTTCCTATTTCATTTAAGTTTTCCTCTTTTTCCTTTTTAACTAAAAATCAATTTAGCAAGTGTAGATAAAACAACCATTTACCCTTTTTCCTCTTTAATTAAAAATTAATTTAGCAAGTGAATATAAAAACAACCATTTACCCTCTTTTCTTTTTAACAAAAAATTAATTTAGCAAATGTAGATTAAAACAACCATTACCCCCTTTTTAAAAATTTAATCCTCCATTATATATATATATATATATATAATATTTTTTTCTTTAATAAATAAAGTTTGAATTTCTTTACCCCCTTCTTGTTGTATGTCTAATTATTTTTGTTCAGAGGTTCTGCTTAGACGTAGGTTTTAAATTCACTAGGTTGGGCGACATTTTTAAGGGAAAAAAAATGTTTTTAAACTTTACTTATCATATCATTCATTTTAAGACTGACTAGGTTTATTCACTTACCAGTTAAAATCGCAACATGCCCTTCAGAACGCACTACGTGCTCTAAGGGTGCCACTCACATTTTTCTGTTTTCCTTGCGCGACGTGCCCTTCAAGACGCACTATGTGCTCCAAGGGTGCCACTCGCCTCTTAACTGAATTTGGTAGACGTCAAACCCTTGGAGTCAATAATCCACCAGGTGATCTTGTGGGAGACTAAGGGATTCTAAGGAATAAGGCCCCTACCTTATTGTGCACCCATTAGAATCATCGTGAGCGACTGCCATAGTCTTCCCTCACCACATCGTGGGTCTTCTCGAAATAGGTAATCATTAACCTACAATTCGAACCACGACGGGAGTGCTAATAGGCTGTGGCAGGGCTGCTACCACACCTCTCCCTCAATGTCTCTGGTTTTTATATGTGACCCCTCTACTCCAAATGTGGGTTTGTTCGGCAAGCTATCCTCATCCTGCATCCATCAACGAATCATGTCAGCAATAATAATCAATCATCATAACATCTAATCATATGTACATATGTCACATCAACAACTTTCAAACCTAACAATCCACTCCCTGAATCAATCCAGAGTCCAAGGGGTTTCATCGATGCCTTTGCATCCTCAATGTCCAAAGTCCTGCACACTCAGGAGAACCCAGTCAATAACACTTATTTATGTAAATACAACAAAACAACATATCATCATATCCATAATATCTCATGATCATAATCAAACGACCAATAGTATAATAATTCGGATCACTTGCAAGCAAGTGTCCTCAAAGAATAAGTTTGCTTAGTGCACACAAGAGCGGGATGTTACATACACCCCCTCTTGGTTTAAACTTCGTCCCGAAGTTTCACAGTATATACGTGCCGAAATAAAGTGTATAACAATATCATAAGTCTATCTATCAAACACAAATGGAAACTACTGACACATATCATATGTGTCCTCCCAGGTCGCCGAGTGCGGACTATAGTTGTCCCACTGGACCTTGACCTAATCTACTGTTTGATGTCGTAACTGTCGAATACGATGGTCAATAATACGGATTGGTGCTGCTGTGAGCAAACCCTCGTTAGATACATGCAAGGAACTCATGTCAATAACATGTGTAGGATCACTAATATAATGTCTCAAAACAGATACATGAAAAACATCGTGCATATGCCTCAAAGAATCAGGCAAGGCTAGTCGATAGGCCATGGGTCCCCTCTTTTCCACAATCTCGAAAGGTCTCACGAACCTAGGAGAGAGTTTACCACCCCTTCCAAACTTTATCGAACTTTTATGCGGTTTAACCCCTAATAAGACTCGATCACCAACTTCATAATACGATCGACATGATGCACATCGACATAACTCTTCTGTCGATCCTGCGTTTCCTTGATCCTTTGTATTATAGTTTGCATTTGATATTCCAATTCTTGGATCACTTCTGGTCCCACCATGACCCTATCCTCAAGCCGGTCCCAACTCAAAGGCTTTTGATACAATCGCCTGTAAAGAAACTCGAAAGGCGCCATCTTAATGGTGCTTTGATAACTGTTGTTATATGCAAATTCTACCAGTGGCAAGAATTCTTCCCAACGCTTATGTTGGTCCATCACGTACATGCGCAACATATCCTCAAAGATTTGGTTTGTTCATTCCGTTTTCCCGTTGGTCTCCAGGTGATACGTAGTACTAAAGTTAAGTTGGGTTCCTAAGGTCTCTTGGAAACTAGTCCAAAATTGTCCAGTAAACACCAATCCTTGATCAGATATAATCCTCTTAGGCACACCATGTAGCCTCACAATCTCACTGATGAAGACTCTAGCTATGTCAGGTGCTTGATAGGTCGTACGCACAGGAATAAAATGAGCACTCTTCATCAAAGTGTCGACTACTAAAAAAATTGAGTCGTGTCTCCTTACTGTCAGTGGCAATACAACAATGAAATCCATCAAAATGACCTCCCATTTTGATTCCAAAATTGCGTGTGGCTGTAGTAATCCTGCCGAATGTCTATGTTCAGCCTTCACCTGCTGACATTCTAAACATCTTGCCACATAGTTGACTATGTTTTCCTTCATTCCTTTCCAGAAGAATAAGGGTTTAAGGTCTGCCCTCATCTTCTTGACTCCTGGGTGAGCCATGTACGCTGCTCTGTGAGCCTTGTTTAGGATCAAACTCCTCAACTCATCGTTGGGAGACACGTAAATTCAACTTTTAAATCTCAATAATCCATTGTTGTCCATAGTAAATCCTTCAAATTTTGGTACCATTATTGTGTTTTGTCCGATAAAATCCTTGACCTCTTTGTACCAGTCATCGTCGCACTGTAAAGTTAGAATCTTTTCACGTAGATTCATCTGAAGGGGCATCACCAAAAATATGCATGGTCTCTGACTCAACGCATCCTCCACTCTGTTCACTGTCCCTTTTATGTAAGTAATCTCTAAATCATACTCACTAAGCAATTCCAACCAACGTCGTTGTCGTGCGTTCAAGTTGCTTTGCGTAAAGATGTGTTGTTGTCCATAGTGGTCCATTTTTAGTTCAAATTTTCATCAAATAAGGTAGTGTCTCTAAACTCTTAAGGCATAAATGATGGATAACAACTCCAAATCGTGCGTCACATAGTTCTCCTCATGCCTTCTCAACTTCCTCGAGATGTAAGCGATCACTCGACTGCCTTGCATCAAGAATCCACCCAAGCCTTCCTTGGATGCATCAGTGCATACCAATAATTCCTCATCCATGTCAGGGACCTTTAGTATCGGTGCCATTGTCAACAACTCCTTGATCCTCTGAAATGCTTCCGCGCATTTCTCGGTCCAAACGAACTTCTTGTTCTTCTTCTGCAATTCTGTAATCGGATTTTCTATCTTTGAAAAACCCTCGACGAACCGTCGATAGTATCCCACTAAACCCATGAAGCTACACACTTCCAGGACATTCATCGGTGTAGGCAATTCCATAATAACCTCGACCTTTGCTGGATCCACAACGATACCATCGCTGGAGATTACATGCCCTAAGTAGTGAATCTTCGATTGATAAAACGATCATTTAGACAATTTTCCATACAATTTAATCTCTCACAAAAACTATAGTACCAAGCGCAAGTGTTCGTCATGCTCCTCCATCATCCGAGAGTAAACCAAAATATCATCAATGAACACTTGGAAGAACTTGTCCAAGTATTCGCGAAACACTCCGTTCATCAAACTCATAACTACCCCTGGGGCGTTCGTTAGTCCAAAAGGTAAAATAATAAACTTGTAATGTCGAAACCTCGTCTTAAAGGCCGTCTTAGGGATGTTGTGCTCTTTGATCCGTAACTGGTGGTACCCTGATCTCAAGTCGATCTTTGAAAACACTGTCATGCCTTTCATCTGTTCAAACAGATCATCAATCCTTGACAACAAATACTGATTCTTGATCATTTCCTTGTTCAATTGACGGTAGTCAGAGTCTCCATGACCCATCCTTCTTTCATATGAAAATAAAAGGTGCACCCCACGGTGACACACTTGGACATATAAGTCCTAGGTCCAACAACTCCTTCAGTTGCATTCTCAACTCCTGTAACTCCGGGGTCGACATCCGATAAGGCGTTCTTGCTATTGGTTCATTCCCCGTTTTTAGGTCTATGGTAAATTCCAGCTCCCTCTCCAACAAGATCCTAGGTAACTCTTCATGGAAGATGTCCGCAAAATCTCTCACCACCAGAAGGTGTTCTAGACCTTCCGCTACTCCCTTCTCGTTTAACGCAAGGATCACACAAATCTTACATCCATTGCACATGCTCTTTCATAGCTGGAAGGAAGAGATGAACCTCAAGGAGACTCCCTGGTTTCGACCTACAATCACGCGTCTCTGTCCCTCGTCATCGACCAAAATCAACCGTTTCGTCTTACAGTTGAGTATCGCCTCATGCGATTCAAACCAGTCCATACCGATCACGACGTCATAAGATCCTAAGATCGTGACATACAGGTTGGCCCTAGTGAAAAAATCTTTGAGGTTAAGGCTACAACTCGTAACCTTCCCTCCAATATTTTGTTTGGCTCCCAAGGCCATTTATACAAAGCTAAACTTGTCTTGTTCGACTCCCTTTACCTTAATTATTTTTAGCATTGCACCATAAATGAAACTATCGGTAGCACCAGGAACTATCACAATACTAAGGGTCTGGTTAGCGACGGTACTTGACGTCTTGAGCACAGTCGACTGGTACTCTACCTGGCGATTGTTCACCACTACATGGATCCGATGAGCCTTGCCCAAATCTCCCACGGTAGCGGGTCTAGCTGATCCAGATTCTCTAGTCCTCTCCACTGGGCAGTTGCGCTGGTAATTTGGCTCCCCACATGTCCAACACCCTTTCTTCGGTCCAGTACTCCTGGTACCCGGAGTAGAAGATGACGACCCACCGGCCTAGAATCCTGGTCTATTCTGCTAAACAGGCCTAAACTGCTGCTGCTGCGGTCAATGTTGGTGCTGGTGATGTGGTCCTCGGTAAGGAGTCCGCTGCTAAGGTGCTGGTTGTCAAGGTGTAGTGAAAGTGGATCCTCTCTGGAAACCACGATATCCTGGTGAATGTCTAGCTGGTGTCCGATGCTACTGCGCACCAGATGACACCTGTCCTGTTGGTCTCGCAGGAGTCCTGCTTTTAACCCCTGCTTTGAGTCCTGCTATGAGGGCCTTCTGGACAATGTCATGCAAGTTTTGAGGCATCATAATCCTAACCTTTGCACGAATGCTACCATTAAGGCCAAACAAGAACCTGTTGACCTTAAGTTTGTCAGTATTCAGGTGCAGAGCATACTGAAGCAGCTCCATAAAACGAGCCTAGTACTCGAGCACCGTATGACCACACTGTCACAAGGCGTTGAACTCGTTGAGCTGACGTCAATGAATTCCTCCGATAGATACCTCTCTTTGAACCGTTCCTCGAATAGTTCCCATGACACTTCTTCGACGACTACGATCAATTGCGGCAAGAATGTCTTCCACCATAGAAGAGCGCTCCCCTTCAATTTAAAGACCGCCATGCAGACCTTCATGTTGGAGGTATAGTCGCAAAGTGCAAAGCACACTACCATATTATCCAACCATGCCTCGATGGATGCATCGTTCGAGGCACTAAAGAACTCAGGAAATTTGACCTTCTCGAGTTCGCGGTGAATGCTACCAGTACCGATCGAAGTCGCGGTGGACCCTTAGGGGGTGCCGACGCCCTGGTCTCATCTCTATCCAAACGACTGATCAGTGCCTCAGACATCCACTGAAAGGACCTCATCAGCCCAACCACATCACCCACCGCTATCTGTTTCTGCACAACAACCTGGTCATCTCCTTAGGGGTTAGAGCCCTCAGGCTTGGATGCTACTGGGGGCATCACGCCTCCTCCACTAGCACCCTATCGTCTGCCTCCGCGATGTACTATAACCATGATTACCTGCACGAATACAAATAAAATTAATTAGCAACCTTATAATCAAATTTCAAATCAACGGAAGCCGTAATTATCCCAAGTTACGGGTCGAACCCGCTATGATACCATATGTAACGACCCCTTCGTTACAACTACATGCGATGCAAAGCAAGTACAATTTTTTGTTTTTGTTTTAAGCATGAATACAATCAACGACAACATTTAATCAACACAACTTGACGACGAACACAACTTACACATTCAAGAAACAAACAACAATGCCCCAACATACTAGCACATAATGCAACTTGATGAAACATGCAATAATCAAAAGACAAATAAAAATGGCTACCCACCCGACACAAGTAAGAAAACTCCTACAAGTTAAAGGACAACATCAACAACTCGACAGATCGGCTTCGCTGAATCATAACTAGTAGCCTCTACGACAAATAAAACCAATCACATTAAGGTGTTACAGAACCAAGTACCAACATCAAATACAATGAACAATACGCCCGCATCGGGAAGCATAAAACTCTGGTCAGGTTGTCATTCACATCTATCCATCAGGGCACACAATGATCCCCTCATTGGAAATCATGCCGTCACAAGCGGTAGGCGAGGCAGTAACCAAGGCGCAACATAACATATCTAGACCAATAACCCAAGAAAAATCCAACGCGCTAGGAGATCGAATTAACTGTCAAAATACATGAAGACTAACGCCAAGCACCCAATCGGTAAGTCAACAAGACGCAAGGTAAATCTGACTACTATAGCAATCATACATCACCTTAAATTCCAAAGCAATTCTACATCAACATGGTTAATGGCGCTAAGGAATATAATCTTTAACCAATCATACCTCACAGTAATTCCCTAAATCCACATAATTCATACATTCCTTAGACTGATCTGTCTTTACCATTTATGGAATAACTACTTGTTTTTTTTCCTTTGCAATCAAAGGGTGAACTAATATATGCACTTAACATAATCAATATTAATACTAGTGTAATGAGGAATGTAAAGATGAATTACACCATGTTCACATAGTAAGAAGTATATTCTGTTATAAGTACTAGTTATTCCATGGTGATGCTTGACTACATCATTCTATACACATTAAAAAAAATTATTATCAACAAAAGTTCATTAAAGATAAAAATTGATGTCTATTAAAATTTACTGTCTATTAAATATATACTATTGTTGTCTATTAGAAGTATGATATATCTGTCTAGCAAATACATGTTATTACTGTCTATTAAATATACGCTGTCAACAACAACAACGCTGTCTATTAACACATGACATTGTTGTCTATTAAATGAATGGTGTCACTGTCTATTATCAATAAGATCCATAACTATATGATCCATATGATCCATAAATATCACTGGGTAAATAACTATATGGATGAAATTGACTGTAAATAACATCGCTGTGTGGATAACATTTATGGTGTGAATAAATATCATTGTGTGGATAACATTTACTATGTGGATAACACTTATTGTGTAAATAACAATATCGCTGTGTGGATAACATTTATTGTGTGGATAACATTTACTGTGTAAATAACAATATGGATAAAATTTACTGTGAATAACATCGTTGTATGAATACCATTTACTATGTGAATAAATATTGCTCCGTGAATAACATTTACTGTGTGGATAAATATCGTTGTTAGTCAATCATTATTACTAAAAAGGAAAATCAATGTCATACACAACATAGAACACAACAATTACCAACACCACAATTACACAGTCACAAAAATGCAACTATTACACAGCCATAAAACACAACTACTACACGGTCACAAACACAACCACAATCGATATCTAAACTCGCTGTCATTCAATGTATAAACTCACTGTCACACTCTGTATATATTAAATTCGCAGTCACACTCTGTATACATTAAATTCACAGTCACACTATGTATACATTAAAATCATAGTCACCATTATATGTAAATCGCTGCCAATAAATAACAATTTTGCAGTCACACTATATGTATAAAATCGTTGTCATACATATATTAAATTCACCGCCCATTCAATGTATAAACACTGTCTATTAATATTACTGGGTAAAACGAATTGGGAAAAAGAGAATTCGAATATGGATGCATATAAGGGTTTGTTTCAACAATAAAAAAAACGATTGCCAACGAGACGCTTATAATGGTTTATTCCATCAATAAAAATAATTCAAATCTGGATGCCTATAAATATTTATTTAACAATGAAAATGAATTCAAAATCTGGGCGCAATAAATCTAGGTTAAAATTTAACAAGAACAGTTCTATAACACCTGGGGTTTCTGTGCTAAACTCAGAAAAATGAGGGATGTAAATCGCCCAGTGAGAGAGGTAATACATTAGGCGTTAGAACAACAAAACGCAGAGCACAACGGACAAAAATGAAGAGACAATCATTCAAATAGAAACACAAATATTTATCATTCAAGGAGAACACATATATACTCATTCACAAGGAGGGCGCAAGGATTAGAGATCAATCATAAAATAAAAAGGCAGAGATAAGTAAGGGATAGATAGTTGGGCGAAATTTGCCCTTCACTTATTATCCATGCATAGGAAAGAAGGGAATTTGAATCTAAGTCTTTAAACACCGTAGTGACGACCGTTGATCCGACTCTTGGCAGACTGCTCAGGCACAGACTAATAACTTAACATATAAGGGAGATAAGATAAAAACACAAATTTTCTTCGTATTAATCAATAAAAACAAACACAAAGAATTCATTGCAATCAGATTTTGGGTTCTCCATGGGAAATCAATTCAAAATACAATGAACACAAGGCTGGGATGACTTTAAGTTCTTTGATCATAAAACGTTGGACTCATCAAGACAATTTGTTGAAGATAAAAATGAAATCTCTGGATAGTGTTACGCTGAATAAAACATAAAATTTAACACAACAGAAGTACATTAATGAAAGCGTAGGAACAATATTTAAACTACCATTCAATACAAATATACACATGCGTACCATAGCCAAATGTGAAAGCTCCGAAGTCGTCTTCTCGCACGCGCTCCGTCCAACTCCAACTTGCCAATCGATGTGACCTCACCAATACCTCCCAGCCAATGCTAGGGGTACTCTTCTTCCCCCTGAGCCCCACGAGCCGCAAAGGGGCCACGCACACAACACCAGAGAATTCTAGCACCCAGCTCGCCTCACAAGGTCAAGCTACCACTTGTTACTCGAGTTGGGTATCCCAACTCCCACAAGAGAAAGTTTAGTCAAGATAAAATTTCAGTAGCGTAACGTTAGGAAAAAATATGAGATCCATACTCCTCCTCCTCCATCCTTTTTATAGAGTTTTCAAGTAATTAGTTTCCCAAATTCTCATTAAATTCCTTCTTCATTATATTAATTTTGAAAAACCTCCCCCGTACACATGTTGCCCGATCCCCTAGTTGCACTAAAAAATCAATTTTATTAATTAATTAAATATTCCTATTTCCCTCACCCACCTAAAAGCATTCCTAAATACGCTCCTCAATGTCCCAAAATTCCCTTACAATTTTTAAATGACTTACGCCTTACTTAATTCCTAGTTGAGTTCATAAATAGAAAGTTCACAAGGAAAGATTCCTTACTAAGTTAGACATTCAACTTTTTCTTTACGTATCCTCTTTTCTCTAAGTTTCCCTTTTTCTTTAAGTTTCCTATTTCTTTTAAGTTTTCCTCTTTTTCCCTTTTAACTAAAAACCTATTTAACAAGTGTAGATAAAACAACCATTTACCCTTTTTCCTCTTTAATTAAAAATTAATTTAGCAAGTGTAGATAAAAACAACCATTTACCCTCTTTTCTTTTTAACAAAAAATTAATTTAGCAAATGTATAAAAACAACCATTACCCCTTTTTTAAAAATTTAATCCTCCATTATATATATATATATATATATTGTTCTTTAATAAATAAAGTTTGAATTTCTTTACCCCCTTCTAGTTGTATGTTTAATTATTTTTGTTTAGAAGTTCTTCTTAGACCTAGGTTTTAAATTCACTAGGTTGGGCAACATTTTTAAGGGAAAAAATTGTTGATAACTACAGCCAAGAACAAAGTTCAAAATACATCCGTGTGAGACTTGGCATGATGAAGAATGCCTCCCTAGCCGAGAGACATTCTCCAGGACATAAACTTGAGAGAGAGCCCCTGAGACGTGTGTGTGATTCCTATCCGAGACAGAGCTAGAACGTAGAGATGGCCTCCTCCTTACAGAGAGTTGAGAAGAACTCCAAATCATTCTCCTGTGTAACGTAGTGAGAAAAGAGATATGTAGAGTTGGACATGCCTGTGGCTAAGCACAAGGTGAACGTGTGAAATCCCAAAGTGTTGGGTGCATCATCATGAGACATAAATGAAGATGATGTATTAGCCTCCTCTGAGCAGAGAGTTGATGAGAAACTCCAGATGACTCTCCTGTGTAATGCAGTGGGAAAAAAGATCTGTTGAGTGGACGTGCCTGTGGACGAGCATATGTGAACGTGATCCTAGTGGCTGAACACTAGTGAAGAAGTGGTTCTTCTGTGTAATGCAGTGAGCCAGAGATATGTACATCCCTATGGATGTGCCCCTATTGACTGAGCACTAGTGGGTGTATGAGATCCCTTGTTATATTTTTCAAGAGTCAGACCTGCCTATAACCCTAGTTGTAATGTAAAGGGTACAGGTCGACCCCAACTTAATGTAATTGATAATTAATGTAAAAGATAATTAATCTGGTTAATATTAATTATATTATGAGATAGAGAGGTCGACCCTGTTGTGCCAATAGACACTTCTGTTGACAAGTCAAGTCTAATATAAGTAAAGGTAAATTCCTCATTGAGGAATCATATCTTTTGTGTGTGTTTGGAAATTTCAGCAAGTACATATACTTGGGAAAAGTGCACACCTCTCTTGGGCGCTAGTCTTATAGGGTTTTGAGCACCCTTTTGTGTGCTAGGTTTTCTTGGTGGTGAAGGTCTTTCTCTTGAAGAACATAAAAAAGGATTGGTTGGGTTTTCTTCCCTTGTTGAGAAGGGTTTCCCAGAATACTTCTTGTGTTCTTGTGCATGGTGTTTCTTCTTGTGATATTGGTTGCTACAACAAATTGTTTATGGTTTAAGTAAAATGCTAAAATGGAATGGACTTCATGCTTAAGCCTAGCTTATTGAAAAATTAACACATATGGTATTCCAGGGTCAATGCAAAGATGCATTGTGTAGATGTGACCATGATTATTGGCACGTTAGTTTTATTTGTTAGTAAAGTTTGATTGCATTATGAAAAGCTGGGTGTGCTGATAATGCATCTACAATGAATGATAGTTTCATTTTGGAGAATACGATGAATGATTGAATTCCATTTTTAATGTGAATAATGGCTAGAAATGATTGAATTGCTGGTAAATTACAATTCTAAGATCATTTCATGAACTACTGAAAATGTGAATGAGTGCTAACAATCTTGTTTGGCTACAAGAAAGTTGAGGAAATTGTAGGTAGAGTGGTCTTGGATATGGAAATGATGTAAGCATATTGAGAAATTAATAATTGAGAATTGTTATGATATGCTAACAATTTGTTTGGTTGCGTGGAAATTCAGGAAATTGTAGGGGGAATGGTCTTGGATATGGCAGGGATGTAATCCCATAAGGAATAATGATATCTACTGTTGTAAGATCCAAACAACTACGAGCATAAAACTTATATTTGGGAAATTTTGTTTTTTGTGTAAAACATATTTGGAATTTTATAATGAAAATTGTATGATGATGTCTCATATTGACTGTATGCATATGATGCGGATGGGATTATTTCCATAGTTTATAGATTGCTAATGGAATTCTAGCAGCAAGTTGGCATTCATCTATGTGAGAACACCTTGGAAAATGAATGATAACCTGAGGAACTGTATAGCAGTGAAAGGGATTCCTGAGCCTAGAGGGTGAGTACAACAAAATAATCGGGTTGTTAGGCATGAAGAGTGAACTCATGTGTGAGTTGCACTATCGAAGAACCGGGTTGTCAGGCCTGAAGAATGATCTCCTGTGTGAGTTTCACTATCAAAGAACTGGGTTGTCAGGCCTAAAGAGTGAGCTCCTGTGTGAGTTGAACGATAGCAACAAGGTTGCTTCTAGTTATTTCCTGGTATTTCTTCTTGGCAATGAGTCCCTTTAGATCCTAACAATGATATTCCTAATTACCTGTGCTATAGAGACCTTGATAAACAAATGGTGTAGCCCGAGGGACTGTGAGCAGTGAAGGGGGCACATTCCTTTGGTAAACCCTAATAAACAAATGGTACATTGCTTGGGTTAGCCCTGATAAATGAATGGTACATTCCTTGGGTTGGGCAGGTCAAGAGGAAGAGAGCTTGTGGAAATCGAGATAGTTGTAGGAGAATTCCAATGGCTTATGCATATGTTTTGGGTAGGGTACCTTTTTATATATGTTTTGGGGCCATAGAGCCCGTGTATTTATGAGTTTTGGGGGCTAGAGTGTCTATGTATTTTTGGTATTAGGGCTGGAGTGCCTATGTAATTTTATTTAGGCCGAAATGCCTATGTGATTTTGGGCCATAGAGCCTATATGTTGATTAACAACCAAGGATCCATAATTGTAAAATGAAATTACACCTATAGGGTGTTGTGCATTAAGGATAGTGAAAAAATAAGGGGGAGGGGAATTTAACATCCTCGGTTTTAGTCCCTGTGAATTATAATGTAATTGTATAAATGTGAATTAGGCCAGTGAGATGATGTGCTGGGGCAAAGAGCTTGTAGTGTTTTAATGTGGACGACGGATGAATTGCATATTATGAACATTGAAATAATTAATAAAAGTAATAATGCCTGGCTGAGGTATGAACGGATTAAATAATGATGGGGGGCTATGATTCGAGAAGAGAAAGAGGTCCATGGGGGAATTATTCATGGGTATTAATCCAACCCACATTGTTGATTTATTATCATTATGTAAACCTTATATTTATTTATTGAGTGTATGAGAAGCCGATCATTTAACTCATGTAAGAGGGTGGGTGTGAGTGGTCACATCCCATAGTTATTGGAGAGCATGGGCTGGCAAGAGCACCAACTATGGTATATTTGAAGGAATTCATTGTGTGGATGTGTTATATTTTGAGGAAGAGGCATGTGTTCCTGTAAAATTGGGTTGTAATCGTGAAGTACGATTTCCTATTGAGTAAATGTCTCAAGAACCTTGTGAAGGATATTGTGAGAACTCCTTAGGTAGCTGAGAGTTCCTGAAATTTCCCAGCTGAGATATTCCTGGCCAACCAAGTGCACTTGGGGCCCTGATAAATGAATGGTACAACTCAAGGGATAGTGAGAAGTGAAGGGGGTACATTCCTTGGGTAGTGCAGGTTGTGGGGAAAAGAGAGAGTTGGAGGATTGGAACTATTGTGGGAGTAGAACATGGGTTTGGGGTTGTTATGTGTGGAGTGTATATAGCTAGAGGGCCATATCTACTTGTGGAATCATAGCCTCAGCTCGGGAGTGGCCTGTTGTTGAGAGAAAATGAATAGAAATGCCTATGGCTAGGAGGTTCATCCTTCGTATGAAGCCAGTTGGTCAATTATTAACAAATACATGTTTATGTTATGTTCTTATGTTATTTCGCGGTGTAAATGGTTTATATGAATGTTGTGTGCTTGTTTTTTGCTCGAAAAATTACATTCATGTTTAATATATGTTGTTATATGCACTTAGAACCATGGTATTAGTGAAATGGTTAAATCTGTGTGTGATCTGTAGTTGATAAGCTACAAAAAATTAATTAGCAGTAAATCTTAATGATTTAATGAGTTTCTGCATGTAATGTTGCTCAGTTGGAGGTTGGGTACGTTACATTACGTTCAATATCTTCTTCTCAAAGGTCTACAATGATATATTAAGTTTCTATAAGAAAGAATAACTGACATGTCTTCAAGCCTATATGACACAGTTCATGTAGTGGTTTAAATGAATTCAAGTTCATACAATTCAGGGAATAAGGTCAAGATAAGGTTCAACAATTCAAATGAAACCAAAAAATCTCATTCTCAACCTCAACATCAATTTCATAGTTCATGAGCTATCAATAAATCAAGTTCAAAGGATATAATGAAGCAAATTTATAATCTCACAGATACCTAGGTATGATATACAATGTTCATTAATATGCAATTTTCCTTGAATATATAGAGTTTCAAATAAGAGAATCCAATTTGAGTCTCACAAATGATATACTCTTAAAAAAGTCCAAGCTTCAATTTCAATCCATATTGCATAAACAATCAAATTGCTCAAGGTCCACCAAGAAAAACTAATCTATCACCAATAATCAAGGAACAAAGTGCAAAATTATCTGATATAGTTTAAGTGAAAGATCTCCAGAATGAATAGCCATCAATGAACACCAATGTTCATCATCAATTTTTTCAAAGGTTCACTCCTCTTTGGTTAAGTTACAAATAAACATGGAAACCATTGGTAATGAAACTAGAAACAAAGAATCCACCTTTGAAAGACACAGTGAAGACATTAGTCCAACAAGAATTCAAGTAATATTACAAAGACACAACAAACATCAGGTTTCAAAGAATATCAAAGGAAACTTTTTCATCATGAAGCCCACAAAAATAGAGGAAAATGGATTTCAAGCTTACCAAGGAAAAATGTATAGTGTCACCAATTTTCACATGTATGAATGCAAAGTCCTTTCATATATTTGTTGAGTTTAAGGGAAAACAATCCCCATGGAGAGATCAACCACAATGGATGCATCCTTCACCACAACTATTCATCCTAATTTGTGCATCAGAGATATGAGTTTTTTAAAGATATGTTTGAATCTCCAAATATAAAGGAAAACACCCCAAGTCTATAATGGAGTTAATAAAAACATTGGAGATATCATACAAAATTTCCAAAAGATATGAAAAGCAACGTGAGGACAACAAACCAGCTCAACAATTGTTCAAAAGAGAGATTCTCCACGAAGATACTCAACATTACCACAACAATACAATAAAGGTTACAACCAATAGATATTCAAGGGAATCTAATTATTACACTTCATGAAATTAGTCAACCTAATGTTGAAAATATGGCCAACCTACAAAAGTAATACATGTGACATAAGAGAAGTCAAGATCAATGCATACAATATTACCAAGCTATTGAAATAATCATTTCAATAGTTCAAAAGTCAATCCCAAGTATTCAAGACAAAGCAGATAGCCTAAGGTATATCAAATAAATTTCTCATTACTTTTACCTGATGCAATCACCAACACTATATGCATAGTATGAATTTATTCAAATTACCCGTGCCTTTTATTCATTACATATCCATTTCTATACCATCCATTTTACCTATTATTCATACCATCCATCTTACAACTTCCATCTACTAATTCACTATTCATTACATTTACATACATTATATACAACCGTACATCAACTCAAAACCACTTTTCATATCCCCTTCATCCAAAATTTACCTCACTTCATACTCCCTCAACTCATCCACATGATTCTCCACCAATAGAATAGTTCTATTGGACACTGCAGAAGTGTCCATCTATAAAGTTTTACACTTAGTTTAAAATAATACTGCTTCAGAAGTGTCGACCTACAGGTTCCTACAAGAGTCTATAGAAGACTCATGCTACAAGCATGCTAACCAATGATTCTATAGGAACCTATAGAAATATGCACCTATATCTAATCCCTACAAGAAAGTGCACCTATAGATGTTACAATGCCACCACCTTATACAATAATTTACAGATGACACCAGCTTATAGAATCAAACAAATCAAGCAAAGGGTTTACTACATTAAGTCATAGAGACCAATAATCCAGTTCCAAATCATTATTTCAACCTACAAGAAGGTTTCCAAACTCCATCATTTTACCTACAACATGCAAATCATTCCACCATCAAAATGCAAATCAAATACTTACTATAAAAAATTCACCAAGAGTAAAGGTATGTCACATCTGCTTGTTTTAAGTGGTTATATTTTTTAGATTTGCATATCATATCATATGGTAATCTAAAATATCACCCTAACTTCTATCTAACCTATCACCCTTAGTTCCATTATTCCTTCTCAACATAATTGTTGAAAACTAAAGTTGGAGGGGAGAGAACTTTGTGTGGTGACACAAAGCACGTGACATGAAACATGCCAATGAACTTCAATCAAAAGTCACAATCAAAACAAGAACATGGGGTCACATCAAGATAAGGCATCGTAATAATTTCATGATAAGGCCACTAACCACCATCATCCCAACTAATAATTTGAATTGTCATAAGACCATCATTTTTCTCAATTGGATTCAGAGCTTTAAAAGACAATCTCCAAGTTGAAAAGAGGAGTCTGAGTTTTTTTTAGAAACCTTGAGTTAAAAAACAAAAACAAAAAAACTACAACTTCTCAAGCATTTTCTCAACAAAATATTTGATATCATTATTGCACCCATGATATTGGTAGGAAACACAGATATTTTTACCTACTTTCTAGTTGAGGATTACTATCAAACAAAAGGAATAGCTGCAAAGAAAATAGAGAAGAAGTAGAGATTGAAGGATATTTCAACAACACAACCATGGACATAAAGGTAAGTGGACTAAAATATATTTTCTCCTTGGAAAATAATCAAGTGATTCAATGATTGGAGTAAAGTAAAAATGCTACCGAGAAGCAATTTTTTTTTTTTTTACTTAAGTAAAAGAGTGGATTGAACCCAAAAATAGATTCATGATGCTATTTTGAAGCAAGGATTTTTAATTTGCATATATCATCAATAAGATAACGATGTAGGGTAAATATAATCAGGAAGACGACTCTCACTATCACAAAGGGAATTATTTAACCATTATTCAGGGATGGGGGCAAGCTTCAACATGTGAGAACCTACAAACACTTCCAAATTGTATACTAATCTAGAAGTGGTGGAAGTTTTCCAAGAGTCCAAGTAGTTGGAGTGTTTTAATAGACTCTAGGGTTTTGATGACAATGTTTCCATGGAATTTTCTTAGAATTTCAAGAATTTAAGAGGGAAAGAGTACCTAACCATAGTGAAGAACTTGGAATTTCAAGTAAATGACCCAATCGTGGTGAGAGTAATAGGGCTTCCTATTGGGTTACCATGGGAAAAGAAGAAAGGTAGGCAATCTTAGTTGCCAAAAAATATTTCCTTCTAGCCTATAAGGAAATGAAGGAAACAAAGAATGGAGTCAAGAGATATGGGATACCATTACCATGAGATGAGGTGACCCTACACCTCATCAAATATATCACATGTAAAGGGAGACCTTGTATAGTATATGCTTATCAGTTTAGGTTGTTGTATCAATTGAGGTACTATTCACATAAAAAGCTAGAAGCGAATGTAAATGTTCCTTTTTACTTATCAAAATACCTAAGATATATGAGTTTAAAAATACAAAAGGTAAAACAATGCATTAGCCCATCATGGGTTAATAAAATTAATTGTGTGTATTCCTTAGGTAGGCAAATTTTCCAACTCCCCTAGGACATGTTCTTAATAATCAACAAAAATGAATCCATATATGTACAAGTTGGTTTTGTCCCAAGCCTAGAGGAAAACCCTACAAAAGAGTCCAGGAAACAAAAGAAACCAGGGGATAAGACAAGTGCTAGTAAGAAAAGAACCCGCAAGAAAGAAAAACTAGAGGAGGCAAGTAAAGAGGTTTCTATAAGAACGAAGGAAGCATAAAGAAATGTTGCTTCCGTCTTAACAAATGGGGAAGCCCCAAATTAACTCCATCAAAATTCAAGTAGGAAACTCCTCAAAGGAGAAAAAAGTCTAGTCATTGGACAAAGAGATCGAACTAGGTTTCAGGTGGCAAATAAACTAGTGATTGTTCCTCAAATCCCTGCCACAGATAGTGTGGAATAAGTTAACCCTTCTATCCCCACACACAACTTTGAATAATATTAGGAGGTGGATCACATAGAGAATAATGGGGGTGACATCCAATACCTCATGGCTCAACTAGAGGAAGAAAGGGAAGATGCCTTTAGATGGTAAACACTTGCAAAAGATAGGATACAATTAAAAGTTAGAAACACAAAAAATTTCCTACCTTGGTATGAGCAATGAATTTTAGATTTGTAAGTAAAATTTCATATCCTAAAAATGTAGAATTTAGATTCCAGAAAACACTTTGAGGATGACAAATTGGAATTTAGAGTAGAACTAGAAAGACAAAAGAGGGAGATTGAAAATAGATTTGAGAGAATTGAAGTGTTAGAAGTATTTGTTCACAAAATTGTTGAGGTTGCAAACCACATGCTTTCTTTTAGACCTCTAGATAGGACCTATACATTGTACCTCAAGGAACAATGACATAGGTTCCAATTGCACAAAATTTCTGATTGCCTCCCTTATGAGATGGACACCCAAAGAGCCTTCATGGAATCCTATCAACATTGTTTTGAAGGGGAGAGAAACCAATTGTATGAATTCTACCTTCATAATTTTCTCATGCCTCACCCATATAGATTTTCCCCCAAACCTTATGTGGGGGATGTCCAACTCATATAATTTTTCTTGTGGGTTTGGAATGAAGAAAGAAGGCTTGTAGAGGCACATAATTTTAAAAATTAAGAACACAACAAAAACCTTTGGATAAGGGCCAAGAATACCAAACCTAAGGAGATACCAAGGATCCATGCAAAACTCACTTCAAATACATATTTGGCTATGTTATCAAAAAATATAGCACTTGTGCAAAGCCCTCACAAGGTGCTTGACCAATGTAACATATGGAAGTATTTTCCATTGTCACCTAATAAATTACTTCCCTCATTTTAGTGAAGGATGGAAATGCAACACAAGGGAGGCTTCCCTAGCAACCTCAAAGGATCCTATAGCAAGCAAAGGCAAGTCTATAACCCCTTGTCTTGGTTGCCTGATTATCTAGGTCAAGGTTAAGAGCAAGGTCAATATGAATTAGAAAAAACAAGTTAATTGTGTGTGTGAGAGGGGTGTTGCTAAGGAAATCAATGATTTTTATTAAGTTAGAAAAGTAAATTAAATTCCCTGAAACACTAGCTATCAAAAGAAAAATAAAGGTTGTAATAAAAATTGAATGAAAGATAAGATAATTCAACATGTAACAAGTTTATAACAACAATAATAAATCAATCCTAAATTAGTAACAAGAAATGAGAAAAATAACCCAAATGCTAAAATAAATACTAATAGATCATTAGCTAATGATTGCATGAAAGAAATAACATTAAACTATGTTCTATACATGAAAGATGACAAACCCTAATGGTTGGAAATGAAATTAATGCAGAAAATGATGTTAGATGATGATTATAGGCTAAGATGGAAGGCATTGAACTGAGAATGATGGTAAATGAAGATGAAAAATCAATGTCCTAGAGCTAACACAAAACGTTGGGAGGGATAGAGAACTAAACTAAGGTTTTTTTATCACTTGCAACAAGAGAAAGAATAATGTCGTCTTGAATCCTTTGCCATATAGAGTCAATGCAACCTTCAAGGAGGATAAAAGAAAGAGAAGGATTAAAAATTGAAACCATGGGGTTGTACAATCACAAACCTAGGCTTAATATTCTAGGAAAACAAACCCTAGGGTAAAAAAATCTCAAACCCTAGGTGTTGTCCTATGTCTTCTAAGGCATCTAACAAGAGATCAAGGTGGAAACAAGGTCAAACCCTAGAGTTTTACATTCACAAGCTCTAGAATTTTACCAATAAAGACAAGTTTAGGGGATGTATAATCACAATCCCTAAATTTGACATTATATGCTTAAAAAATCTTAAGATGAATGAATAACAAAGAAGGGGATGCACAATTACAATCCTTCTTAGGGTTTCAAACAAAATTATCCAAGGGAAACATGATAACATGCAACTTATCAACAATTAGATAGAGCATCCACTTAAAACACCAAGAACAAACGTAAATGCTTGGAAATAATACTTACCATATCAAGTCACTAGGCATGAGGAAACCCTAAATCAAGAATCATCCACCAAAAACAAACAAAGTATCCACAAGATCATTCTCCAAGAGGTGTGCATAAGTACTCCATGATGAGAAAAAAAGACAAGAAGACAAGAAAATAAGAAAAGAGAAGTGATTCTCCACAAGTGTGACTTATGATTTGCTAAGGAGGAAAATGCTATCCTTCTATATGAGCCAACCCTATATCTTTAGCCCTCAAAAACCTATAAAAGTACAAAATATTCATGATACAAGGTGAATAGGTCAAGGATGACACCCAAAACAGCCTCCAACATAAAGATAAAATGAAAACACATCAAAACGTCCCCTAAAAAATGACATGTGTCATGCTCTCATGGACTATGCTATGCTAGACTTCAAAGGATATGTTGTCATGCTCTAGAAGGGAAAAGGTGCCTCCAAAGGCCATGTCTCTCCATCAAAGGGTGCAAGCATTGTCAAGGGTCACAACTCTCTCCCCAAAATTTATGTCTCATCACCACCAAGTGCCAACTCATCATAAAAAATGATTCCCACATGCTAGGTCGACCCACCAAATATGAAATCATGATGTCATCATCACAAATGTGACGTCCAAGGGATACAGTGTGACATCATAGGTGAAGAGAGCTCCATAATCTCTCTAAGAGGTTTGACATCATCTCCAAGTGAAACATCATCCAACCAAACCCTGATAAGCTCAGGGGTGCACTATCTATCCCATGGGGATTTCTACCCTATCAATTATACATCATGATGTATGTGAAACGTCCAAGATCATCTATCCATTGTCAAAGGTCTAAGAGGTGTGGGGAGGTGCCATAGGGCATGTTTAATAATCATATGGACCAATTCTCTGCATCAAATGTGCAATGTCCTTTGTATAATTCACAATGTCCTGGGTATCATCATAAAAGTATCCTCCAAAGGACCATGTCAAGAGTGCATCATGATCAAATAAGGTCCAAAGAATTAGGTAAGACCAATTATTAAAAGATACAAGAGCCATTATAATCATACAAAGTAAGCCACCACTTAATACAAAAGCCATGTAAGAAATTAACATGAGGTATCTTCTTCAAACTTCACACTAGCTCATGCCTTTATGCAATTTTCCAATTTTAGGTATGGGAGGACCATCGTAAGAACTTGTTAGGTGTGTCGGTACCTAGGTATATAGGTAGTTCCTATGAAACCCTTCAAAATGTAAGTATGATGAATGAGGTGACATGGGATTTACTTCATGGTCATGGAGTCATTGACATGCAAGGTAACCATGTTTCGTCCATTTCCATGAAAGCATTTGTAGAGTGAGCGCTTGCTGCTTGAGATATCCTTTCCTTGACAATGTGTGTGTTCCAAACCCTTTCTTGCCTTTTGATATTCTTTTATTGATTTTCTAAGTCCCCTTTTCAGGTTTCAAGCTTTCATTAATTTTCTTACTAGGATTAAATCCTCTTGATTGATATGCATTAAGTGCATTAGGACGATCACCTCATAGTGAGGGGTAGAGCTCAAGCTAACCTTTGGATTTTTACTTGGTCATTTATTATCCAATTATTTCTTCTTTATTTTATAACATGCTTTCTTTTCATTTTTTTTTATAGCAACTACATCAACCTTGACATTGTATCCCTTCTTCTCATAAGAGAATGTACTGCGAGCCTTTTTGGGGTACATGTAACAACCATTACCAAAATATAGGACACCAAGAGGAATCTATATGAAAGGTGTTAAGTATGGAGGGGAGTGGTATGTTACTCCTATCAAGGCCTCCCAATAGTACTCCTGTTCCCCAAGAGTGACAACACTCGACTAGGGCACAAATGATGGACACCAAGGTGAAGAAAGGGAAAAAAACAAAACTTCCAAGCTCATGATCCTCACCTAAATGCCTAATGCATTAAATGTGACACTTTACATGAAACAATGACTAGTGTACCTCATGTGTGCTACACCACCATCATCAGATGAACCATGCTGATCAAGTGAAATGAGATTAGATGGATGAGGGGGGAGACATTTGAGGGGATGTTTTCTATGGAAACAAATTACATCATCATCATCGTGCTCGTTGTCTTCATTGTAGGCCATGATACATGATATCCTCTAGTTACCCCTAGGCGAGAGGGGGTAGCATGTTCTAGTACTTGAGGAGAAGCGAAAGAGGGAAATTGTCCAATATGAAACCATGATAAAGGGTTCAAGGGATAAGGTGGTAAAGCTTTGCTAACATAGTGAGAATAACTACCACTTTCCCTAAAAATGGTCACCATCAAACTTAAAAGCTACCTTCTTCATATTATAGTTGTATACAAAAAATATGAAAAAGGATGAAGCTTAATTATATCAGACTAAGGTTCATGAAGAAAAGAAATAAAAATATGGAGAAAAATTGAGAAACGCACTAGATACCACTGCAAACACTCCATTGCGCAAATTGTAGGCTATGGTTTCCAGAAGACACACAAGGAGACACATTCAAATCAAGAGGATTGAGCATCACAAAGATCATTTTTTTTTGAGGAATTGTTCTGCTACATAGGGACATGCAAAACCTCCAACTAGGGGGTAATGATGGCCTCCAATTTGTCTATTTTATGACTCATCCTATATCTACATTTGACACACATTTTCCCTTAAGCAAAGATCTTCATGGGAAACATTCATACTTTTTGGACCAATGTATACATTATGATTTATCTATATCTAATTACATATAATCTGCTTAATTTCGAGATTGAATTTGACATGCTTGATCGTAAAGTGATTTTTGATGATTTTTGTATGTGTTTCTTATGTGAAGTAATGTGGTCTACAAGGAGCAATAATGCAGGGATTCTATCTACAAGACAAACATGATCTTCTTAATTTATGACTTCAAACCACCTTGTTGAATGAAAGAGAAATTTGAGGGATCTCATTCCTTCACTAACTTCAAAGCTAATACCACTTGGAGGTAGCCATAATGAACTCAAGCAATTCAATTCTTTGGTGATATAGGTGATTCAAATTGTCTAGGCAGGAAATCAATCCGTTGAAACAACATGCATAAAACTACAAAGTTATGGGATAGCATCCATCGATCAAGGGATTGATTGGAATAGTTTAGATATGGATCCTTTTCAAATATAAATAGAGGCATATTTGATAGGATGGGGAGTTAGTTTTTTTCGTTCATTCCTCTTGTTGTTGTTTTAGACTAATTCGAATTGTAAAAGAGAGGCATATTTCCGTCCTCCCATTTTCATGAATCTCTAAATAAAGAGTAAGAAGTTTTGTGGCATTCTTGATTGTTGAATGTATTTGAGGGTTCCAAGAACTTCATTGAGTAGGGCCCACTCAAGGAGAGGAGTAGGAACCCCTATGATCATTTGCTTTCTCATCTTTCATTTTTGTTTTACAAGTAGATAAACTTCTATAATAAACAAAACATTAGGTCAATTCATTTTAATTTCCAATAGTTCTATTATTTTACTATATTTCCTAACAATATTTTCAATTCTTTACTTCATGCATTGTTTTAGTAACTTTACTTTACAATGGTAAACACTTTGAAGTACATCTAAGGATCATAGGTTTGTTGGTTGATTGGACTCATTAAATCAACTTTTCAACCAAGAGGTATTGATTCTAGTTCTTCATTTACCCTTTGCACATTGTCAAGGGAGATAGGAGTGAATTTCATGAACCCAAGTGTCTGGAAAGTCAATGAGAATGAAATGTCAGATTTGGGCATTTCGTTATCCATCTTTCATTTGGATTAGTAGTTTATATTTTATCTCCACAATTGCATAAACAATGCACAATACATCATACATTTGCACGATCCTTAGGTTGATAATTAAAGTGAGTTGAGGGATTTAGTATCTACCATTGTAATTTTTTTGTCTTGGCACAATATATCTCATTGGACCACTTACATAAAATATGAACAAAATGATAGGTGGTGATACAACAATGAACAAGTAAATTAATACAAAACCAATAATAAGATACCATGTAACAATGAACTAGCCCTTAGTACATGAGTTAGTGTGAATGTGGTGAACTACTGGACCAACCATAAATCACCATATAGAAGGTGGGGCCCTCACATGAAATCTACATAAATCCAAGCTTAAAATTACTTATTTAAATATAGAGAGTCTGGGTGGGAAATATTATCATGACAACTAATAAAAGTAGTTGTTCCTACTAGGAATATCGAGCTTGCCTTACAACAAAAAATATGCATCATATAAATGAGAAAATGAAAGTGAACACCTTCGAGCCATCACCACTTATTGGAGCTCCTCTTCATCAACATTATGCAAAAACTATACTCATTGATTCAAATAGGAAAAATTAAACTTCAAGGGATAAAGTGGTGAAACACGAGGGGTTATAACATGATGCCATGTGGTAGGAGGGTCTCACTTGTTAAAACGATAACATAAATTTTAACTTTACATGATTCAAAAGGGAGAATGCTTAAATATAAGGCATTTACAAGATATAGTACAAAAGGGTCAAGGATCAAACCTCCTTATGGACTAACTAAAGCTATAACCACTCAAAATGCAATGAAAGGTGAGTTGTAGTGGAGAGAGAAGGTGTTAGGGTCCTAACCCGCACATAGGTGGAACAATATATTCGGATGTAATAAAGGTCAATATTAATAAGGCCTTTCAATAAAATATAATAAGGTGGATGTAAGAAGACCTAATAGAAGCTTATGCTTCTAGAAGGATCTTCCTCTAGATGCTTCTTTTTAGTATAAATAGGAGTCGAGGGTATGAGAACCCTAGCTTGGATATTATTGTAATAGAGCTCTTCTCAACTGGAGGTCGCCCCCTCAAAGAGGCCCGTGAACATTGCTTTCAGATTCAAAGTGCTATTTTTGTTATTATTCTTTTATCATTTCAGTGCTATTGTGGTGAATGTTCTGGTTATATTGCTGTTATTCTACCATTTCTAGCATTTTATTTCTATTCTGCATACATTTTATATCTGGTATATTACAAGTGGTATCAGAGCACTTTCCTCGACAGAAAGTGTGGGTTAATTTTTTTTTTCCAGGGTAGAGACGTATTCCAACATCTTTAAGCCACAGAGATCCGTCGTTAGACGCATAAACCCACAGTTGAGGGATTCATACACGCAGGAAATACAAGTGGTACTTAAGCGCACATCTGTTGGCCACCCTTGTAAACCCTGTTGGTACCCCTTCGAGTGGTAGCGCATTAGACAACACCTGTGTACGGATCGAACTAGATTACCTGAAGCCCTCTTTAGATAAACCGATCAGCTGCCTCACTGTTATAGTGTCACCGAGAACAACACTCGGGAAGATACTCTCTAGTACCTGGGTAGTTGGGTAGTACAGATAAGGGTACAGTCTATCCTCCTTAGTTAGTTCCCTGAGATATTGGGCCGAGTAATACTGTTGGACCTCGCACGTATATCAGAGAGCTATAGCACAGGGCAAACCCTTGTCCATAGAACTCTTGAATACCTAACCCTTGGGGACAGAAACATAAACAAATTAAATCAGATAAGATCTATTGCCACACAACTGTGTTCAGGTTGCCAAGTAAATACACATTTCTTTCTGGTTAAGAATTTGGGCATTTCCTCTCTGCAGTATTCTTCAAACCGGAGTATAACTCCGCAGGTGTAACAAAAAAAAAAAATCTAGAATTTTTTTCACCATTATTTGAGACCTATTCCATTGGATTCATATCTTCGCCCTTATAACATTCATCCATATCATTTTTCGGTAAAATTTTTAACCCTGCCCGCTCCTTTTCAGTTCCCCCATCCTCGTGGCCAATACCTGTAGCCAATACTTGGAAGCTCGTTTCAACACCTTGCAATCTGGTCTCATCGAAACCCAACAAGAAGTGAAACAACTCAGTGCCAATGTTGCAACCATCAATACAACCATGCAGTGCTCAATGGAGGAAATAAAACAAACCCTCACCACCCAGCTTGAATCAGTCTTTTCGACACTTAGCACCAAACTGCATATCCCTACCGATAACCCTTCCTCTTACTCACCTCCACATCCTGAAGGTGACCATTCCTCTCATTCCAACAACTTTCAGAACCATCACTTTCAACTTGACCTACGCCTTCTGCAGGTGGATGTGACCAAATTTGATGGCTCAGACCCCACTGGTTGGGTAACCCAAATGGAACATTATTTCTCTTTATACGAAATTATAGATGACCTGACCAAACTTCGGTATGGTGTTCTCCATCTAGATCAAGAACGGTGGCAATGGTGGCAATGGAGAAAAACTTCTCGTCAAGGGTATATTGCTTGGACACACTTTGTGGCAGAGCTTTATGAACGGTTTGACACTGACACCAACCATTTGGGCCGTTTGACAAAGTTGAAACAATTAGGAACAATGGAAGACTTTATAGCTTCCTTTGAGCGCATGGCTTTTAGAACAGAGGGCATGTCTGATGCCTTTTTCCGAGAGTGTTTTATCAGCGGCCTCAAGAATGAGATTCGGGCCCATGTCCTCATGGCTCGGTCTTAGAGTTGGGTGGAGGCTACTAAAAGAGCTAAAGAAGCACAACATGTGGTATACTCTCAAAACCAAAAACCCTCCTTTATCCCTCGCCCTAAACTAGTAAATGCCACTACTCCCTCTACTCCACTAAAAATCCAAAAATTGACCAGGGCTGAAATGGCTGAACGCTAAATCAAAGGCTTTTGTTATAACTGTGATGACAAATATTTCTCGGGCCACAAGTGTAAAGAACAAAATATTTTTATGGCCATCTCCGAGGATATTTCGGAAGAGGATGTAGAAACTCCCCTTATGTCTGAGTCACCTGAATCCACTGACATAACCCCTCCCTCAGACCCTCTCGAAGTAGAACCGATCATTTCCCTTAATGCTCTCACCAGCTTCTCCACTCCCCAAACCCTCAAGGTAATTGGTTACATCAAGCATCAGAAGGTCATTATTTTGGTTGATAGTGGCAAAACCCATAATTTTATTCATCGCCACATTGTCCAAGAAACTCATTACTACATCCATGTCGTCAATAATTTCCAAATCATGATTGCCAATGGTGGTTCCATGAAATGTGGAGGGTGTTGTGAAAATGTGCGTATCCAAATTGGTGACTACCACCTGAAATCCCATATGTTTTCTATTGACACTGGAGGTTGTGACATTGTGTTGGGTGCAGACTGGCTAAGGACTTTGGGTCCCATTCTCATGGATTTTAAAGACTTAACCATGCAATTCGACTAGGAGGGCCACCAATATAAGTTCCAAGCCATCACCACTGGTTCACCTGAGATCATTAGTTCCCATTGCATGGAAAAGATGCTCAAAAAAGGTCATTCTGGTGTTATTGCCCAACTCCATGCCATACAAGCAACATAGACACCCTCGGTCCCGCAAGACCTCCAAGCCATCCTTTCTAAACATCAATTGGTCTTTTCCACTCCCCAGGGACTCCCTCCTTCCCATGGTGTTCATGATCATTCCATTCCCCTTGTACCCAAAAGCCTTCCTCCCAATATCCATCTGTATCGTCACCCCTTTTCCCCAAAAAATGAAATTGAGAAAATGGTCCAGGAACTCCTTAATGCAGGCGTTATCCGCCCTAGTACGAGCCCCTAATATTCTCCTGTGGTCATGGTCCTAAAGAAAGAAGGTTCTTGGCGAATGTGTCCTGACTTCTGTGCCCTCAACAAATTTACCATCAAAGACAAATTCCCCATTTCTGTCATTGATGACCTCCTAGATGAATTGAGTGACACCTAATTCTTCACTAAACTGGATCTTCGTTCGAGCTACAACCAGATACGTATGAAAGAGGCAGACATTCCCAAGACTGCCTTTAGAACTCATGAGGGCCACTATGAGTTTTTGGTCATGCCCTTTGGCTTGTGTAATGCCCCCTCCACCTTCCAAAGCCTCATGAATCATGTCTTCCGTCCTTTTCTCCGCCATTTTGTCTTAGTTTTCTTTGATGATATCCTCATCTATAGAAAAACTTGGACAAACCATCTTGCTCATGTGGATCGAGTTCTCCATCTACTCTCTCAGCATCAACTTTTCATGAAACAATCTAAATGTGCTTTTGGCGCCTCAGAAGTAGAATACTTGGGTCATCTGGTTGGCAAGGATAGCGTCAGGGCAGATCCTAAAAAGATTGAAGCTATGCAAGACTAGCCTCACCCAAAGACTCTTAATAGCTTGCATGGATTTTTGGGCTTAACAGGGTATTATCGCAAGTTTGTTAAGAATTATGGGAAGATTGTAGCACCTCTCAGTGCTCTCCTAAAAAAGAATTCTTTCACTTGGACTCCAACCGCTGCTCAAGCTTTTCAAACCTTGAAGATGGCCATGTGCACCACTCTAGTTCTCGCCCTTCTCGATTTCACAAATACCTTTGTGTTGGAATGTGATGCCTCAGGGAAAAGAATTGGTGCTGTCCTTATGCAAGAGGGTCGACCTTTGGCCTTTACTAGCAAGAAACTATTTAAAAGAAATCTGGGAAAATCCATCTATGAAAAGGAAATGCTGGCTATTCTTCATGTCGTTGATCTATGGCGCCCTTATCTATTGGGGAAACGTTTCCAAATTAAGACAGACCATCAAATCCTCAAGTATTTTATGGAACAACGCATTTCCTCCCCAGAACAACAAAAATGGGTGACTAAGCTCTTTGGATATGATTTTGAGATCATTTACAAGAAAGGAAAAGACAACGTGGTTGTGGATGCACTTTCCTGCAAATATGAAGATGAAGGATCCCTTTTTTCTCTTTCATTCATTATCCCAGATTGGCTCCAAGCTGTTCGCCAGGAATGGCTACAAGATCCCAAAAGTTCGTAGCTGATCCAACAATTGCAGTCCAATGCTCCAACTTCCCCAGGGTACTCTTGGCTCCATGATGAACTTCGATACAAAGGCCGTTTGTATTTAAGTAAACAATCAAAGCTTAAATCCACGGTACTTTCTGAGCTTCATGCTACACCCACAACAGGGCACTCCGGGTTCACCAAAACCTATGACAGGGTCAAACGTTCCTTTTCTGGGATGGTATGAAACAGGACATTCGTAATTTTGTTGCTGAATGTGATGTATGTCAATGAAACAAGGGAGAAACAACCAAA
This sequence comes from Picea engelmannii, assembly GCA_009831015.1. Classification (NCBI taxonomy): domain Eukaryota; kingdom Viridiplantae; phylum Streptophyta; class Pinopsida; order Pinales; family Pinaceae; genus Picea; species Picea engelmannii. The sequence continues at coordinate 263,458 of ML782232.1, forward strand.
TCTCCGGGAACACTACAACCGCTCCCGATTCCACCTGCTATTTGGAAGGATATCTCTATGGATTTTATTACCGGCTTACCCAAATCGGGAAATAAATCAGTCATCATGGTGGTTGTTGATCGCCTTTCCAAGTATGCTCATTTCTGCGCCCTTCAACACCCATTTACAACATCCACGGTGGCTCAAATTTTCATGGATTAGGTCTTCAAGCTTCATGGCATGCCACACTCTATTATTTCTGATCGCGATCCAACATTCACAAGCAATTTTTGGCAAGAACTGTTCAAGATACAAGGCACTGAATTGCATCTTAGCACAACTTATCATCCCCAGACTGATGGCCAAATAGAAGTTGTCAACAAGTGCTTGGAAACATATTTGAGGTGTTTTGCCTCAAAAAAGAAAAATCAGTGGGCTCAATGGTTACCCCTAGCTGAATGGTGGTACAACACTTCATACCATACAACTACACGCATGACTGCTTTTGAAGAAGTATATGGATAGAAGCCACCTTCAGTTCTCTCATACTTACCAGGTGCCTCGAAGGTCCAGGCGGTTGACTTAACACTTATAGCTCGAGAGGCTATTCTCCGTACACTCAAAGAGAATTTGGTCATGGCACAGAATCACATGAAGCAACAAGTAGATCAAGGTCGCTCTGAACGTCAATTTGCAAAAGGGGATCAGGTGTTTCTTCGACTGCAACCTTACAAGCAAACTTCTCTCAAGGCCGAGCATTGTCAGAAGCTAGCACCCAAATTTTATGGTCCTTATACCATTCTCAAGCGTGTGGGACAAGTAGCCTATCAGTTAGCTTTGCCCAGCCATTCGAAGCTACATCCTTTTTTTCATGTTTCATGCTTAAAGTAGGTGATTGGAGCTAAGTGCCAAATTCAAACCAACCTTCCAAAGTTAGTTGAAGAAGGATCCGTTTGGCTACAGCCAGAAGCAGTTTTGGACCAGCGTGAGCGTCGCCTACATCAGAGAAACATCAAGGAAGTGCTAGTCCAGTCAAAATATATAACTCCAACAGATGCCACTTGGGAACTAGCTACCATTCTGCAACAATTTCCTCATCTCAAGCCTTGAGGACAAGGCTGTTTTTAAGGGAGCGAACATGTTAGGGTCCTAACCCACACATAGGTAGAACACTATATTCGGATGTAATAAAGGTCAATATTAATAAGGCCTTTCAATAAAATAGAATAAGGCGGATGTAAGAAGACCTAATAGAAGATTCCACTTCTAGAAGGATCTTCCTCTAGATGCTTCTTTTTAGTATAAATAGGAGTCGAGGGTATGAGAATCCTAGCTTGGATATTATTGTAATAGAGCTTTTCTCAACTGGAGGTTGCCCCCTCGAAGAGGCCTGTGAATATTGCTTTCAGATTCAAAGTGTTATTTCTGTTATTACTCTCTTATCATTTCAATGCTATTGTGGTGAATGCTATGGTTATATTGTTGTTATTATGCCATTTCTAGCATTTTATTTATGTTCTACATACATTTTATATCTGGTATATTACAGAAGGAAAACCAAAATTAGAAAAAGAACTTCCATATTTATCTAATTAATGACATTGCACCTTTAATAGTCACCCAAAGAATAAAACTTAGATAGGAGAACAATAATCGTGCAGATAAGAAAGAGTTCATTGGAAATTATTTATAGTTAATGTTGTGTGTTATTCTTAATGGAACATGAAATAAACAACATCTTAGATAAATAAAATGGGCATCACAGAGGATGATTAAATCTATGACATTAACAAATAATGAATGGGCATGATTTCTATCTATGTATTTAAATGCAAAGAACAAATTGTTCAAGAGATCTTTTTGTGTTTTCTATGTATCCATGTCCTTACCTTCTCCTTTTCCTTCTCCATTTCAAGTTTTTTATAATAGAGTTGCAATCAAGGAGATTAAAAGAGTCAATATGAAACAACCGTCTGTAGTATATTATATCTCTCAATAGCTTAAGGAAGACAAGAGTTGAAGTTGTGATTTTTAAAATTTTCTTTTCATTTAATATCGAATGTACACCATCATGTCATATGATGCACCTATTATTATACAACACACTATGTAATTTAAAAAAAATAAGATGTTTCCCTCTTCAATGTACCTATGTATCATAAGAACACCAAGGCACCCAAGAAGATGACACAATGCCAAGGGATTCTTGTTTTCAAAATTTGCCTTGTTTTGTAATGTATAATGTGTGATGTTTCATATGAAACACCATACTTAGTGCTCCATAGATCTTGATGTGCATGGGCTCTAACATCCATGGTTTGCATTTAATCCCAACCATAATTTTATATTTTGTACAATGCATCTATTATTGTATGATGCACTATGTTGTTTTTATAAACAAGGTGTTGTGCCCTTGATAGTGCATCGTTGTCTTATAGGCACACCAATGATGATACATTGAAAAGTATTAGACACAATATAATGAAGGTTACTTAAGTAGTTATATTTTACTAGTGTGCCTAAAATACCAAGGTGGATTGGTGCTTTGATTGTTTAGGTGCATTAATGCTTTGATTTTTTATGCCCTTGTTGTTCCTCTAAATGGACTTCGAGCATTCAATGTCTTGAACATCATTGCGAGACTAACAAGCATAAGTGGGAAATCATCACCTCAGTATTGTATCTTGATCACCCATAATCTTATAGAAATTTTCACAAAGACTACTATATATGATTCTAGATTAGGAAGAAGAATATAACATACATTATTCAGATTCAAATCAAGATCCTCCTTATTATTTTTGTCGTTTTATGTTTTATATTTTCTAGATGTTTTCAAATATCCACTTTTATACAAGGAACTTAATATAAAATCTACAAATTGAAAAGGAAAAATCAATAATCACAAGTAATATACAAAAATTGAAATCAAATATGAAGACAAATTTTTGTTAACATCTGATTATTTTATAAGCTTTTCTAGAATACTAAATTTTTATCTATTTTTGAAATGAAAGGATAAGATAAACCAATAAAGTAAATAGTAGTTTTAGATCGTAAAAAAATAAAAAATGTATAAACCAAATCCCAATTATATTTTTTCTCGTTTAAAACTTTTCTTGTCAAAATTACAACCAACAAAAGATCAACGAGTTTCCCTACGATCCTCTAAGAATTGAAGGATTGAACTAGTTATACTCAATATTATGTCGATAGATCATACAAAGATAAGATAAGAATTCAAACATAAAGATGGAAAAATGATGATGCATTTCTTGATTTCAGGAGAGGTTGTCAATGCACATCAACCATTACATAGGTCTACAAATATTCATTGATTAGTATGACAAAATTGTATCAAATTACAATTAGTAGAATGTAGAATCAATATGCCTCAATAACATGAAATTGTTTCACCTAAAAGGTTTGAATTCTTGTGATCATGAGCATTGTTAGATCCTTGCAGATTGTAATGAAGATGATGTGAAATTCAAATTTTAATCACAACTCAACATTTTGTTTTTCCTGGGAATACAACATGGGAAACCCTCGAGTACTTCCCCACATTTCGTGGATGATAAACAAGGTAAACCATTCAACCTGATTATGGGCCTAACCTGGTGGTACATCAAGTGAGGCCCTAAACATGCTCCTGGTCAGAGATTCGACCTCAGAACCTCAATCGAAAAAAAAACGACACTCATCCACTTGAGCTAACCCACCGGGCTAATCACAACTCAACATATATTCAATACACCTATTCATTCCCCTATTTCCTCTCCATCTCCTCTTTTTAAGGTTTTGGAGGAAATTTAGTAAATTAATAAAACTAATATATTATATTTTGAATCAAAATACATATGTGCTCCAACAAGAATCATACCATGAATATTTTGTTTCATCAAAAAATAGTTGCCATACAAATGACCATTGCAAAAAGGATAAATAATAGTTCATTTACAAAGGTTCTTGCAAGTGTTTCATATATAAAAAATAACTCATTACCCTAGTATGTCTCCATCTAATTTGCAAAAAAACTACATGTTATACTTCTCAAAATTACGAGTAAGAAGGACGAGGAGTGTGAATAGAACATGACAAGGAAGGTCTATCAAAGATAACCCTACTAGTTTGAGTGGCGTGATAAGATGAAGACCACATAGGATGTAGGACATGAAAAGAGCATGTGTCCACAACTTTAAAAAAATGGTATGTCATTAAATATGATATCATTGAAGATAGCTTATGAAACTTAACTTTTAGGAGGAAAGACAACATGAATCTGATCAACAAAATTAGAAATAGCTAAATTTTGTGTTTTACAATAAGGTCAATGGATTTATCTTAAGGAGGCAAGGTATTGATAACAACACAAGTTTGGGAAAGATCGAACGTATCAATATCAAGATGATTTTCAAGATAGATTTTAGCATCAAGAACAACTTTTTCCACAATGACAACACCAATTTCTATGTCAAAAGAAACAAATGTGAAACAACATTTACAACCATTTCAGGAGAAACAACAACATCATCAAAGGGATAAAATTTATAGCTCATTCTTATTCAACCATCAATTCTCATTACATTCAAATATGTCAAATCAAATGAACAAGTTAACTCAGTGGGTACATCTAGTGAGACCCTAAACAGGTTCCTGGCCAGGGATTTGACCCCAGAATCTCATTCGAGCAAACACCGACACTCATCCACTTGAGCTAACCCACCGGGCTGAACAAGTTAACTCTTTGTGTGACTAGAGATAAAAATTCACTTCAATCACACTAACTACATACATAATACAAATCAACACACAAATTGGTAGAAGCAAAAAAAATTAGTAGATGCAAAACATATTAGACTAGTTAAGAAGAGACTAAGTCAAAATATTGGACAAGACACCTTGCCAACAAGAAAAATTTCCAAAACTTCCTCAGTTAACCAAAGTAAATAGATTACAACTTATAACTCCCAAACATAAATCCCCATCCATAATTTTTTTTTTCCAAATTTACTAAATATTGTCAACTAAATCTTTTTACAAACTTTTCAACACCCATAAATATGACACTTTGTATAATTTTAAAACATTCAAAATGTAACAAGAAATTCTTACAAAAGATTCATAACTTCCATCATGAAAAATAACTCGTGCAAGAGTTTCCATTTGATCTAATACTCTTGTCAACCATTAAATATATTCATTGATATTAAAGCATTGATTCTTCAAAGCCAAATTACAACTCACCCATGTATCATTATGCATAATCAAAATAAGACTTACTCTCATTTTCCAATGTCAAAACTATAAAAAATAACAAACTAAATGCCAATCACGGAGAAGTATTATAAACAAAACTAACATTAATTCTTGTCCCTCAAAATCAACCAATCCCAACATTATCATTTAGCTACTTTATTACATGTATTTTAACACATTGACTTCAAATGTTTGAGGAAGGCCAAACAAAAATTGATGTATGCACTAGCCGAAAGACTAGATGATTTATAACTTCTTATTATTAGTCCCTGCCAAAGCAGGGACTATAGTTTTCGCTTGGTTCGTTTTATTATATTATTAGGTTCTTTTTGTAGACAGGATCTAATAATATGCAGTGGACAACCTATGTTACACATTACCTTGACTTATTTTTTTTTTAATTTCAATTTTTTTATACAAATAAAATATTTTTCTGAAATTTATGTTTTATGTTATTTAATTTTTGATTGGTTAAGTTCACTTTGATTGGACATAAATTCCATGGTGGAAGCGAATTTATTTCAAATATTTCTCAGTAATAAAAATTAATTTAAAAATTGAAAATTTCTATTATTTTATTCGCTCATTTGGAGGCTGGCTCTGACACTTGTGCTCTGAAAACTGACACTGCAGTCTGCACTGCACACACTGCAGTCGACTGAAGGTTCCCATAAAGTGAAAGAAAGAAAGAAAGAAAGTATTTTTAACATTCACAAGGCTAAAAATAGTCTATGGGACAGATTGTTTTTCCATCTGGCTTTTGTATTCGGCCCTTTTCCTGTGAAGTTTTACAATAACCGCTCCCAGCTTCTCAACAAACTCTTTGCTGAATAGATTATCTCAAGAATTAGCTGCCAGAATACTTGCATAATTTTCCCTGCTGTCTTTGAGGGCCTCACATTTTAAAATAAAATGTTTTTCTGTTTCCACTTTTCCGGACGAGCACAAAATACATACTCTTTCTTCCCACCTTTCTTTTGACCTTTTCCAGAGCCCTGTTTCACAACGGAGTTGATGAGAATTAGTCCTTAATTGAACAATAAGAATTTTAAATCTCCAAAGTCCATAAAGTGTTTTAAAGTTTTTATAAAGTGTTTTAAAGTTTTTATAACAGTAATATTAAAAAATGTAAATACATGTGGAAACATAGTTCACACAGTATACAAAGACCAAAATAACATATAATTCAAGGTAGTTGAGCGTCCGCATTATTGTTTTCCAGCAAAGACTGACTCGTTCAGATGGATCAATGCTATAGCATTGTAGATCTATCCTCAGAAACGATAGACCGCCTATGACAACCACGCTTCTCAGCTTGATTTCACCCTCAATCGAATTTTCTGCAGGAAGTCATTGGACTTGTAGGAAGGCATAGGACAGGCTCACGTTTACGACTTTCTCAGAATTCTCCAATGTTAATATTTATTATAGTTTTTTTATACATTAACTACAGAAGAAATATAAACTTTTTTTCTTTGGAAAGACATAATTATTTGAAGGAAGAATTTCCCTGTATTGATTTAGTGTACATTACCATTGGTTGAGAAATTATTAGTTTATGATACTAACCACATCTTCCATTCAAAAATAAAACGAAGGATAATACATTGATTTATTTTGAGAAAATCCTAATTTATTTCATGTTACACAGTGCAAATATTTAATATTCTTTATATATAAAGAGAAAGTTGTTTTACACTACCCACTGGTTTATATTTTTATTATTTTAACTTCAATAGGAATTCTCAGTTTAAACTCTCAGTTTAGAATAACAAGTTCATCATCTTAACTAACAAGCTGAGATTTAGGAAGGAAGGAACGAAGACGGTCTCTTTCATTTTAAATCATTTCCATGGTTACCTTCATCCACTTCAAGCGTATTTTCCCAACAAGATGTCGTTTTTCTGTTTAGTTCACAGGCAAAAGATTATCTATAGATATATTTGTAGGTTTATATAATAATAATTGAAGTCTTTTATGGATGCATGTTATGGAGATTGTTTATAATAATTAAAGTATTTTGTGGATGCATGTTATGTAGATTGTTTATAGATATATTTGTAGGTTTATATCAATAATAATTGAAGTTTTTTTAGGGATGCATGTTATGTAGATTGTTTAAAGAATGTAATGGTTATTTTTAGTACATAACAATTTGGCAATGATTTAATAAAGTTTAGGATGGAAAAGACAAAAGATGACCATGATCTTTATATTTTGATGATGACAGAGGAAAGTTTACTTGCATGAAATTTAGCATAAAATTTAATATGACTTATCATCATTTTATTTTATACAATATTTGTTTTGAGTGTATATGAAATCTCACGAATCTATTTGAAACATAAATCTTGGCTTTAGTATAAATAGGTTATTCCCAACCCATTCTTAAATTATCATAATATTACTTTTATAAACAATATGCTAAAGCTAAATGCACTTGACAAAAACAAGCTCACTGTCTTCATTGTGTTGTTTAAAATTGATTTAAGTACAAGTATCCTTGAATTATGCAGGCTTTAACTTTCATTTGAGCTGGGGAGTATGTGTTCAACTAATGGATCTCAATAAAATCAATTTTTATTTATAATCTATCAAACATTTATGGACATCAATAAAATCAATTTTTATTTATAATCCATCAAACATTTATGGGCATCGAAAATATTTTTGGTATATAAATATTTGAAGAAATGTGTAATATAAACCAGAATGAACATAAATCTAAATGGATGATAAAGTTAGAATTTAGATTTAAAAAATAATGAATACTTTAATTTAGATCTCAAAATCAATTATTTTTAAACTTTAATTCAACTTACTAACCACCCATGTCTTATAAATAGGTATATGTTTTAAATGTTGTTTTCATTGAAATTTCAATTATCCTATTTACAATTATTATTATTATTATTTCAATTATCCTATTTACAATTATTATTATTATAATAATTGCTTAATTAAGCAGGGACTAGCTGCAAAACAACTATTTCACTTGTTTATTTAATCCTCAAAATTTCAAAATGACTTGGAAAAAAGATTATCAATTCCATACTTCCATAATTTTACCAATTTTTCAAATGACAATATTTTGAGTTTGGAATTAATTGTCACCTAATAACTCACTCATAATTGCAAGCAACCAACCAAACTTAAAGCATATAAGTTTACATTCATAATTTCCAACATTGGGTTTGGAAGAAAACTTATCTCAACAATAACGATCACACGTGTTCAACAAATCTTAATAAGTTAGTTTATTGTTGATACCACCAAATTATTGTGTCGCCATCAAAATCAAATCAAATTGTTATTTGAATTAAATCATCTTCCACATACCAAAAATAAATTTTCTCATATATTCAACCCCACCCCCAAAACACTGAAGTAATTTACTCCATCAAATTCGTAAAAACACTTCACTCAATCACATTCGTAAAAGGGATTAATTAAGCCAACAAACAAACTTAGATCACCAACATAAATCAATTAAAACACAACTAGCAATTTCTACATTACAAGAGGCAATGCGTTTTTCAAGTCTAAGTCAAATATATAAAATATCAAAGTATGGAAATCAAAACCTTAATCAAAATTGAGATAGCTCCAACCAATTCACAAATATTTTAGCTTCCACATAAATATCTAGGCAAACAAAACCTAAATATCAATTTATAAAAAAACCCAATGTTAAACCGTTCTATTATTTAGATGGTAGAATGCCATATCAAAATAATGCATATTCCGAGAAACCAAATCAATATGCTAGCAAGGGTTTCAAGTCACAACAAGGGCTAGAGTCAATGGTGACTCAAACTTCAATAAAACCAAGAATCATGTCATTTAGACCAAGATAGGGGAAGATAGGGGAATACACACTAGCTTAAACCTCAATGGTCTTGAAACAACAAAACGACAAGTTGAAGATAATGCTCACACCCTAGAGAAGCACCAATTGAGCCTAACTCAAGAAAATCCCTCAAGAACCACATATAACTCAGTTTTGAAACAAACTTGGTCAAACTTAACAGAAGACTACATGATGTTGAAGATTGAGTAGCTTCATAAGATATCCTTATTGTATTTGACTAAGACAAACCCTAAATAATATTATTATATTATAGTTGCTAAGATGACCTTATTATGCCTTTGTAAAAGTCGGTTCTATTGTGCCTTGACATGTAAAACATAAAATAAAAGGGTAAAGTAATAGGTTGGCCTAGACCTAATTTTAGGCTGGCCAAACCACTATTTATAAGGGAGGCCAGTGCCTCATTTGAAAACACACAACACAAGTTTTGTGGCTATAGAAGAAGTGTGAAAGTATTGAAGGAAAAAGCTACTACAACTAGGTGTGACATTGTGAAGGTTCTTGGTTCTTCTCTTGGATATATCTTGGTTAAGTGGTGTGTTACTCTTCCCTAGTCAAGGGATAGAGGAGGATCTTTTTCTTTGTTAGTTCTCTCTTGGAGAGAGACATTGTTCTTTGTTGGTGAATCTATATTGAGGAAGTTTGTTGGGGTTTTCCTAGGGTAAATATTGTATATGCTGTGAATGCTATTCTTTTAGTGATCCTTTATATGCAGTCAATATGCTAATGGTTTATAAGTAAAATAACACTAATCTAATTAACTGCTTAAGTAGAAAAATCAACATGGTTTCAGAGCGAGCCTGAAAGGCGACATTTTCATAGCACAAAAGAATTCGTTGAAGAAGCTAAAGGCATATGAAGACTCTTCTAACCCTAGCACACCTTTTCCTTGGAACAATTTTCAGTTTTAGACAAATCTCATAAATTAGGGTTTCTGCATAAACCCTAAAAGGTGACGTCATCCACCTTGTTGAAGGACGTTGGGTAAAGTAAGACCATATAGGAGCTCGCCTTAGGAGGGCACATCTATTCCATGGATCATAATTCTGAAATTTGAAGTTTGAAAAATTAGGGTTTCCTCAGAAAACCCTAAGTTTGCAGTACCAGTTGCAGTTGCAGTTGCAATTCCTTTGTTCCAATTCCTTCATGCCAATTATTTTGCGAGTTGCAACACCAATTGCAGTACCAACACTCTTTGTAGTAAAAGTCTGTGTGAAGTATTGGGATTGAATTTTTGTTGTCCTAGTGTGCCTTACCCTAGAAAATCTCCAACTAACTTTAAATTACAAGTTGGAGAACCTTTGAAGTTTTAAAGGTTCGTTATTTCTTGCCGTCGCCACTGGATGGTGCCTATCGATAATATAAGAGGTATGTACTTACATATATTTAAAACCATATCATTATCTTAAGGGTATTTGCAGGAGAAGGGATCTTTTTTCCAAACAAACGTAGATCCATAAGGATCTCAGATCTAGCACATTCAGAGGAACAATGAACCCCAGGTTTGATTATTTTGATATGCCTCTATTTGTTATGGCATTATTGTGATCTTATGAACATCTAGGTTGTATTTTGATCTGTTGAAGTTATGACTATCATACTAACCATTAGTCAAAATTAAAGTATAAGTATTAGATTGATTAAGGTTGAGATTATAGAGTTGATTCTCTAACTTAGATTTCTATCAAGAAAGCATATTATCTTAGTACAAAGGACAGGTTGAAGAGAATACTTTTCATCTTGAGTGAAGGAGACTCAGAAGAAAAGCAACAACACTCATTCTTGAGGACAAGACTCCATGTACCAGGTTTGATTGATTAAGTTGATAAGATTCAAATTTGCACATGTCAAGTTTGATAACTGCCACATTACAAGTAAACACTATAGTTGTGATAGAAATATTTGAAATTTTTTATTTGAATACTTGGTAGCATGTGAACACTATTGAGATAAATGCTTATTGTAATAATTTACTAGAAAGAACTAACATCTCCTCTAGAAGAAACTTCTTGTTTTGTTTCTAGGTTACCATGGAAGAATGATTGATCACAACACTAGAAGAGTGTTGCTCTCATTTCTTATTATTGTATTTCTTACTTTTGACCCTTGTTTCATGCAGGTCACAAGTGATAGCTCTGAAGGATCTACTTTGATGATTGTTCTCGCTATTGTGTTTATTATTATTATAAATATTATTATTCTTATCTACTATTTCTCCCTTGTTGTTCTTGTTTCGGATAGGGAACAAGTGATAACCCCGAGGGAGATATAGTGACGGTTGTAGGAGGAAACACATTATATGAGACATGGAGCATACTATACAACTTGGATACATGACCATATACATCCATGTACCAAAGAAGAATAAGAAGCTACTTTTTTAGATACAAAACATCTCATATGGAGACATATCATGAGGAGCATAAGGCTCCAAAGATGACATAAAAAATCCTTCTAGTGCAGTTGATCACTCTTCAAATCATCAGGAAGAGTTAGTAGAGCCAGAAGGGCCTACCCAGAATCATTGCAGTAACCAGGAAGAGACCGGTATGATACCGTGACACTTTGCAGGATGCAAAGCGATATAGCATTGATGAGCCATATCAGAGGGAGAAGATGGCTCCGAAGATTATATAGACTCAGAGGGAGTCAAGCTTCAGAGGGAGCATGGAGAATCAGAGTGAGCCTGATCTTAGAAAGGATTATATGGGAAAAAGAGACACCTTCTAGGACTGATAGACATATTACATGAGTTGAGAAGACTAGATCGTAGCTTCAGAGACTTCTAGGAGATGTGAAATCTCCTGGGAATATTCCCTTGTTTCAGTGATAGAGAAGGAAGCTAGTCAGAAGGACTGGGATATGGATTTTTCCTTAAGACCAGAAGGGAAGTTGGTGGTGCCTTCCAATATTGATCTAACATATGAAGCATGTTGCAAATAACAATATAAATATGTACAAATCTTGATTTGTGTCTAGAGGATTCTCCCAATAAGAGGGAGAATAATATGATGAGACACTTTCTATCAGAAGAAGTATATATAAAAAAACCATGATCCATTAAAAGAAGCCGATGCAGAATGAGATTCAAAGGGAGAAAATGAATCTGTCATCATGATGGAGTAGAGGAGCTACTCTCAGAGTTCAAAAACTACAATGAGAATTGGAGCAATCATTCTCAATTTTTGAAAAAGCAACTACAGATGTTGAGGCCCAAAAGGAACAGTTGCAGAGAGAGTAGAGGACATACTCTCAGGCAGTGACATAGATAATGCTTTGCAAAAAGAACATAAATCTACCACATGATGTGAAAATTGAATTGCAATTGAGAAAGTGTACCAATTTGGTACAATGTGATGTAAAAAGTTGGTTCATTGATATATTCGAAGAACACGAGGACAAATATATGTTTTGCGATGAACACATTGAGTCAGTACATGATTGAGCCTAGACATGTTCACCTGATTATGAAAAAACATGTGATGAGGTACCTAAAGGGTACAATCGATTATGGACTCAGATATATCTCAGAGTGTGAGCTAAGATTGTAGATTCAGATTGGGAAGGAAGTGTCACAGACCGAAAAAGTACATCGAAATATTGCTTTAGTATGGGATCATCTGTGATCTTGTGACTTAGTGAGAAGTAGACCTATATGGTACTCAATTCCATAGAGGCATAGTATGTGGTAGCATGGTTAGCTTGTGGTGAAGCAATGTGGCTTCAGAAGTTGATTGCAAAATTGTTTGATCTCGATTTGGAGGAAACCTTTATCTTTTATCACAACCAGAGTTGCATAAAGTTGTCAGTGAACCCTGTGTGTCATGACAAGTCCAAGAATATCGAGATCAAATACCATTATATCCGAGATATGATACAGAAGGGAGCAGTAAAGCTCCAGTATGTTCCTAGCAACGAGCAAGTAGCAAACGTGTTGACTAAGGCTCTGTCTAGTTTGAATACTTCAGAGATGAGCTTGGTGTGCTCTAGAAGGATTTTCCCTCATGAGAGGGAGTGATGTGTTCCCAAGTAGCGGGAAGTGATGTGTTTCCCAATAGTGGGAAGTGATGTGTTCCCCAAAAGTAGGAAACAATGAGATCCCTAGTAGAGGGAAGTGATGTGATCCCTAGAGGGAAGTGATGAGATCCCCATTGCAGGTTGGTAACCCCAACGCAGGTTGGTATGCTACCCCAATGAAGGTTGGTAACCCTAACATAGGCTGGTACGCTAC
>ML782232.1:282142-312168 GCA_009831015.1 Picea engelmannii
AGCCAACATTAGGGCTTAACACCCAACGTAGGTTGGTACACTATCCCAGAGTAGGTTGGTAACTCCAACGCAGGTTGGTATGCTACCCCAACGTAGGTTGGTATGCTACCCCAATGCAGGTTGGTAACTCCAACACAGAATGGTACGCTACCCCAACGTAGGATGGTACGCTACCCCAACGTAGGATGGTACGCTACCCCAATGTAGGTTGGTATGCTACTCCAATGCAGGCTGGTACACTACTCCAGTGAAAGTGCATAACTTCCTATGATATATAGATCCGTGATTGACAACAAGACAATGACCAAATATGCAGAAGCGCAGAAGTAGTGATGATGACCGTGACGAGAAGAATACCTTCCTTGCTAAGAGGGAGTGTTGAATATGGAGTAGCTTCAGAAGATATCCTTATTGTATTTGACCAAGACAAACCCTAAAGAATATTATTATATTATATTTGCTAAGACGACCATATTGTGCCTGTGTAAAAGTCGGCTCTATTGTGCCTTGACATGTAAAATAGAAAATAAAAGGGTAAAGTAACAGGTTGGCCCATACCTAAATTTAGGTTGGCCAAACCACTATTTATAAGGGAGACCAACACCTCATTTGAAAACACACAACACAAGTTCTGTGGTTACAGAAGAAGTGCACAAGTCTTGAAGGAAGAAGCTACTGCAACTAGGTGCGACATTGTGAAGGTTCTTGGTTCTTCTCTTGGATATATCTTGGTTAAGTGGTGTGATAATCTTCCCTAGTCAAGGGATAAAGGGGGATCTTCTTCTTTGTTAGTTCTATCTTGGAGAGAGACATTGTTCTCGGTTGGTGAATTTATATTGAGGAAGTTTGTTGGGTTTTTCCCCTTAGGGAGTTTTCCCAGGGTAGATGTTGTGTATGCTGTGAATTTTATCCTTTCAATGATCCTTTATATGTAGTCATTATGCTAATGGTTTATACGTAAAAGAACACTAATCAAATTAACTTCTCAAGTATAAACATCAACACATGAGTTGGGAAAGCTATAACCAACTTTAAAATTTTATTCAAATAATAACAACCCATTCAAACATAAAACCTATAGGGGAAGTAATCAAAGATAACAAAATTAGAACTTGAGTTCTTCAATACAAACAAGGTGAAGAAAACCTACAAGCTTTGATAATAGGGTATTTTTTATGTTTCTTTCAAATTTCGTAAGACTAAAAATCCAATAACGATAGGAAGTTGTGAAATGAAACTAAAACTTAAAATATCAACCATAACCAAGCACAAAACAAACCCCAATGATAGAGAGAATGCATGATTCATAAAAAAGGAGTCAAGCCTACCTTAACCAATAGTTATAGTTGAAGGCATTGAGCTAAACCAATCCTTGCTCAGGAACTCCAAACAATGCAAAGTAGACTTCCAAGATCAATGCTTTCATGCCATAGTTGGATGTACTTAAATGGTACTGTCAATCATTTAGAAAACCTACAAAACAATAACCACTAACTAAAATAAAGAAGGAAACTCGCAAAGGGCCTCAAAGTCAATTTTTTTCTAAAGGAATGAGAAATGAGAATAAAAAACCCTAAGGATAATCACTTGAATCACCCAAAACAATGACAACCATCACCTTGCATGCAACGTAAATACATGATAAGTACTATAGTCAATGATGTCGGTACACGATGAACCAACATTCCATTTGGCTCATCCATGGTTTATATTATTGCAACCAAAAATCTCAAGGTCACCATAATATTCATCACCTATGAAGACTCAAGGTCACAGTGGATTGGGTACTATATCCAAAGTCTCAGAGCTAAACAAAATGCACAAATCATTACACCATGGTCAATATTTAACATTATATCACCTAATGTAGACCGTACAATGTATGCCTTTGCTTCCTCTTCATGCTTCAAATCATATTAAAATTTGCAAAAAGCCAAGACTTAGGATATTATAACTAATGATTATAAGATGAATGTATTTGTTATAAAGAACACCTCTTACTTAGGATGTTTTATAATGAATGTTTATAATAATAGTTCAAATCACACAACATTCTATAACCTTTTCCAATTGCTTGTAATGTCATCTTACTAATAATATGAGGATTTATATGTTTGTTTCAGGTACAATGGTTTCATCACACACTATGAAGAGATAAGATATGACATACCACAACCATTATCCTTCATTATGCCAAAACAAAATTTCCATCCTCTTATTAACATGTGACAAGAAGAAACACACACATCTAATGAAAATTATAGTATGAATCATGGATGACCCATATATAACCTAATTATGAGAAGGATCAACATGGCATAAGAAGCTTCCAATACATACATCAATGTTTGCCTTAAACATATAATAGTCATTTACAAGTTGAGATAGAAATAGAACCATCACCACATGAAGTTTCACATGGACACAAAGACTGAAACAAAATTGCATCTGGCATTGATCATGATATGCATGAATTTATCAACCACAAGAACCAAACCATCTCCAAGTTGAACATCAATTATGCCAATTTTATTTCAAATGCATGGTAGGTGATGGGCCAAGTTATGCGTTAAAATATTTAGAGAAGAGGAAAGTATAATGATAAAAGAGGATGTCACCAATGAAATAAAAAAAGTTTGGGTTACAGTTCCTTAATTTTGGATAGAATGTAAAATTTTACAATGAAATATTCATTGACCACATAGGTGATCAATAGACAATGACTCCTCATAAAACATCCTAGAACTTAAAATCTTGGTTACACATAAAATACATTGAGATATTAATCATGCAAGGCTCATTTGAGATAGATTTCTTTCAAAAGTTGGGATAGAGGTCATAGGAACATATAACTCCATTTTAATAGCAGTGAGTAACATTTTGAAATCCCATTGAAAAATGCAATGAACATAAAAAAATGCGATACCTAATCTTTGCAACAATGCATGAATCAAGAAAGAGATAAGAATACTTGGGAAATAACCTTTCAAACACATGTTTAGCACTTACAATGTCACATTTTTGCTATTCAGAAATTATACCAACACGAAGAAATTAATGTGATACCTAAGCTCCCCAGATGGGGTGATATCCGGCGGCCAATTTCACCATGCGACCTTTCACGTTAACCACCCCATCTCTCCTAGGGTGGCGACTCGACGACACTCATTTAATTCACCGGGGATCGCCTCTGCAAGCGCACCTGCTACAGTCCTCCTTCCTGTACAACGCTTTTGTGACACCGATGGATCCTCAGTTCACTCCGCAGGTTAACCTCGTTAACCTCTACGCGATCCACCCTATTGTCATCTTATGCCTAGAACGCGAGGTCGCTCGCTTAGAGCCAACTCGTGCTCAACTCATAGTGGACATACTCCTTACACTTCTCATCCCTGTTGCACTTGTCCCTACCACACCAAAATGGCTCAATGTTTCTCTCCTCCTACAGGAAAATCCACTGATCGAAAGCCACCCTCTGCTCCACCCATGAATTCCACCACAAGTCCGCTTCCCCCCAATCCGGACACAGTGACTGAACTGGCTTTTGGATTTGGGATAAAAAGACCCAACTCAATGTCACACCACAAAGGAGCTGCTACAGGCTATAATGGAGCCAAAATGTCCAGACTCGTCCGAGCATGCTTTCCCCTATAGATACACAAGCAAGTAATTTTCATGGCTTGCTATATTTTGTTTCTCATAGCCTTTGTTTGGCCTACCAAACCACATAGCTATATTTTCTTCTTCAGTAATAGGCTTAGCTTAGTTATTTGGACTGTTCATCATGACAGTTTGTTAGATAGTAACTATTATAAAATAATTTTATGGGACTTTTATCTCTGGTGGTGGGGTTGGTTTCCTTTCATGGCAGCCTCAACACCAGTTTCTCAGACATTATATGTAAATTTTGATCCTGAAAGGTAATACAACTACTAGCTTACAAAAAAAAAATGTGATACCTAACCTTTGCAACAATGCATGAATCAAGAGAGAGATAAGAATAATTGGGAAAGAACCTTTCCAACACAAGTTTAGCACTTACAATGTCACAATTTTTCTATTCAGAAATTATATCAACATGAAGAAATTATGATTTCTCCTTATGTTTTGTAATTACTCATCAACAAACCATGAATTTATATTCACTCATAATTGTCAAATTAAGGATTGATTGGCCACTTTCATTCTTGATAATTATATTCAAAAGAACCTCATTTCACAACACTTGATGAACACTCTCCAACTCCCCACCTCCACTCATCTGTCTCCTTATCATCTTGTGTGGGTTAAAGATGAAGGGACTTGCTTGTTGGTGGACAAGTAATGCACCATTTCCTTTGTCATTGTCCCTTTCATCTGTGACATGAATCCTCTTGATTGATATGGCTTACTTTTGGGGCATTCCATATCAATATGATTGTCACACAATCTACGATAAACATATAAATACTTATACAATATGAAAAGATGACCAAAGTCACAAGCTCACCTCTTCAACAATGTTGCAGTCTAGTAGGTTAGTCTAAGCAAATGTCTCTCGCTTTGTGTGATTGATCCCACTAAATTGTACAATGATTCCTAGCCTTCATTACCTAGCATGAAACCCCGACTCAATTAATTAGTTGATGTATTTCAAGAACCTGAGGTTCTACCCCCCATCCTTCCTATCCATCATTCCACTTGAATTGATGTTGGGTGCCTCTTTACCTAATGCCCCAACATATAAATTATCACTCATTGAGGTTTCTAAAATACAATGATATATTCAAACCCTCCTTCGAGACCTACAAAAACCATTTAAGATACAGATAGATGCCTCAAAGTACACCATAAGTGTCATACCAAAATAGTGAGGTCACTTGATGGCCTACCACTCTAAGAGTTTACTTGATGCCAAGATGAATTAGAATACCTATAATAAGGAGTTTTATTCTCTTGTGTAGGATTTGAAACAATGGCACCATTACACTCCAGGTAAGGAAACAATTTTGCATGTTGATCATCATGCATTGATTTTTTTTAATTCTTAGTCCAATCTCAAGGACTAGTGGCACCTAAAATGGGATTTGTATCTACAACAATTCCATTTGATCACTAAATATAAGAAAGGGAGCACATAATGGGTAGTAGATTTGACCTCTGGTTCAAGTACTCAATATTTTGAATGTTTGGTGTGTTTCATACACCAATTTGGTGTCTAGCTCAGCCGTGACCTTAAAATTAGATGATTGTTGATTCCAAAAATAGGCTTGTCCACCAGTCTATTTTCTATACATAACAAGCTATTAGAGAATTCTAAAACTAAACTAGAGTTCCACATAATTTTTCTAGTAGCTACCTGATATATTGGTCTAAGATACATATAGACTTAAAAATAATTCATGAATTAAGTATGGACACTACCCTGTGCTTCATCTTCCTCAGCCAAGTGGAGAGGATTTGAATCCTCGATATCCATTGGGTCTCGAATTCGGTTGACAGTGTCATCTTCCATTTCTTCGTGTTATCCATCTCCCAGGTAGTTGAATGCCAATGAAATGGAATTCAAGTGCATTGTTGCAACCTCACAGACACCCACATTATGCTTCCAAGGAGTTGACTCGATGCCTCTATTGCTGGATGAGGGCTGTGAGGTTGAACGAGAGGGCATTGAGAACTTGTTTCAATTCTACCATAGAAGAAGAAGAAGAAGTGATTTTAACGTCCACGAGGCTAACAATAGCCTATGGGACAGAGCGCCTCACACACTGATTTCAACAGTTCAACCCTTTTCCCGTTCAACTTGATGATGAGCTCCCCTAATTTCTCCACTATCCCCTCGCTGAATAAATCATTCCAAGAGCTAGCTGTCAAGATATTTATATAGTTGTCCCTGTTGTATTTGAAAGCTTCACACCCTTTCTTACCAAGCTTCTTTTGGTCTTTTCTAGCGCCCAGTTTCACAATGGAGTTGATGGGAATTGGTTCTTAATTGGGAAATAAGCATTTTGTCTCTCCAAGATATATTGGCCCCGATGTACGCTTTTTGATGATGATTGTATGTGGGGTTTAACTCTTCAATATAGTACTCTTTCTTTCTCCCGAGCCCTTTATCCAAAGTTCACTTGTGGAACCTATCAATAACAAAAGCCTTTATCTCTTTATTGTTTGTAGGACACTTGTTCAAGTGGATATCCCATTTACTAAGCCATCTAATATTTTGTCTCATCCACGTCTTCTTCCTTTTGCACAATATGTCATTAAAGACGACCTTAGGCCACCGATTGTCTTCCATTTGCTCAATTTTTTTTAGATATCTTATGAGACACACCATAGAAATTGCTTTAATAGGAGCAACCCCCATTTCACTCAGCATGATATCATAAGGGACTGAACTTTTAATTTTAAACTTGTTTGTGATCAAGCATTTTTTTAATCTTCTCAATTTGTTTCCACTGTAAGTCAAATGTGCCGCTGGCCCACACTTCACAACCATATAGAACCATCGGGATCACTAAAAGCCCAAAGAGAGTTTGCATAGTCTTCCAATCCCATAGCTCTGCTTCTCTGCATCTATTTTGAAAAGCATAGAACACTTTCCAACCTCCCAAAGTTCTTTTCTTTCTTCAACCTTCCCAACTTAGATTTTTTTTGAAGTCAATTCTGAGGTATTTGTAATCTGCCACTTCTTCAAGAGTGTTGCCTTCAAAGTAGAACTTATGTTTCTTATGTTTTCTTTTGCTAGAAAAAATTACCACTTTTGTCTTGCTAGTATTGACTTGCATTCCCACTGTACTACAAAAGCGGTCAAGGGAAATTAAGTGTTCTTTCAACCCAAGAGCGGATTTAGAAATCAAAATAAGGTCATCTGCATACAAAAGAAACCTTACCACAAAATCACCCAAAAGAGCACCATCACCCTCCTGTGAGTTTAACCACTCTTCAAGTTTGTCAATATATAAGCCAAAGAGCGTAGAGGACAATGGACACCCTTGCTTGACCCCAATATCACTCCTAAAGATTTTGGAGATACCAACTGACGTTCTGATTTTGACTTTAACCTCCTCATATAGCCTATGGACGACTGCTCTAAGATGTATAGGAACCCCAAGTTCCTCCATGCTATGCCAAAGCTCATCTCTAGGGACCGTGTCAAAAGATTTTTTGAAATCGACAAACCAACAAAAGGCTTCCTCTTTTTTCTCCCACACTTTTTCAATGATGTGCCTTAGAGTTATACTGTGATCAATCATTGAGTGTTTAGGTTTGAAACCTGCTTGCCCTTTAGCATGCTTATCCCCTTCTTCCGCCCACTTGCTGATTCTATTTTCTAGCATACTTCCAAATAACTTTGCAAACAAGGGGTTTATCATTATGGTCCTATAGTTGGAGGGATTGTTGACATCCCCACTCTTGAAAAGTGGTATTGCTAGGCTCGTTGTCCAATCTATAAGAAATCCCTGCTGGATGATGTTGTTGAAAATTTTCATAATATGAGGTGCAAGAGTTTTTGAACCCCACTTTAGATATTCTACCTGGAGTTCAACTAAATCTTTTGTTTTTCCAACACCCAACTTTTTGATACCCACCTCAATTTCTTGCATGATGAAGAGCTTAGTAGTAGTGTTGACCAAGGGGGGGAGGGGGGGCGGTCCACCGTAGGATCTTGCTCATAAATCTGCTTTGCATACTCGAACCATTGATAGGTTATGATATTATTTTCAGTTTGTTTCTTTCTTGTTTGAAGCTCCTTACAAAATAACTTGGGGTTATTTTTCCCCAAGAAAATTATTTCCTCCCTCCTTGAGATCATGAAATCAACTTTCTTCTTTCTTACAATTTGCTTGTAAGCTTTTATGCTTATTTATTTATGGCTCGACTCTTTCAAAGTTTTCCTTGCTGTTTTGCATTCCTCATCAAACCAAACATTAACCGAAAAGCAGTTTGTTTCAGATTTCCTATTTTTTGCTCTTTTGCATTCTGTAAGTGCGCTTTGGATTAAATTTTTTAACTCATGGCTATGAAGGCCCTGGGATGGAATTTTCTCCTTGTTAAACAACCTCTTTAGTGCTATCTTGAAGGTGTTAAAGGTTTTTTGAGTCAACATAATTCTACCATTTGAAGGAGGTTGCCGGATGTGTTGATTTTTTGTCCCATGTTGATGTTGTTCAACCCAAGTTAGACTTAAATAGATCGGTTTATAATCAGATTTCAACTCCCACAGTTTTTCACCAATCAAAACTTCCTCCATTTTCTCACACAAGCCATGTGAGCAAATTGCATAGTCTACTACACTTTCTCCATTGTAGGTATTGCAGGTGAAATTGCCAAAATTCACCCATCTAGCCACCCCATTACAAATGACTAAGTCAAATGCCCCACATAAAGTAAGTAGTTGTTCCCCCCAAAAGTTGGAGCTTTTGTTTTCCTCTGAAACTCTTGTCCACTGATGATTTCTCTCTTCTGTAAGCCAAATGGAGTTGTAGTCTTCTTTACAACGAAGAATACTAGCTTGTTCACATGTTGTCCTAGCATTGAAATCACCCACTATAAGGACTTCGCTTAGTTGAGAGTACGTTGCAATATCATTTTTTAAGGCTGCAAAGGGGTCTTTGTGATCAAGCCCCCTACTTTTGTAAGTTTTTGAAACGTGTGGAGCAAAATAACATGCTGCAATCCTGATGATGTTACCATTTTCTGATGATTTAAACCAAATGAATTGTTTATTTGAGTCTTCTCTTTCTAACTGAATGAGACAACCTTTTTTTTTCTTCACTAAGACCATGATACCTCTATGTCCTTTACCATTCTCATCTGCTTTGTTCCACACTGCCATCTTCACATACTCTTCAAACATAGGTGTCTTGCACCCTTCATGCTCATGTGTTTCCAATAGACAAATTGTGTCCCTATTTTCTGCGATCGGTCCTAACCCAGGTTCTCGCCTCCAAGGATAACCTCTGCAATTCCAACAAACTAAACTTAAGGAAACCTGGGAATAATTTGATTGCTATTTGTTTTGGTCTACAAGACTCAAAGTTGAGTCTTCACCCCTATTTGTCCAAACTGGCCTTGTTGCATATTTTCCTGCTAGTGAAATTGTTGTCTCTTCTTGGCTACCAACTTGCTGTCATGTTTTAGAATGAGGACCGAAAAAGACAATAACAAATTTTCCTTTGAACAACCATGCCCTTTTTCCCTCATCCCTTGCTGCCCTAACCTTTAACAACTCTTCCCTTCTTTCCTCTTGATGTCTAATAGTTAAATCTTCATCTAGAAAAAAACGAGACCCTCTCAAGAGTTGTTTCTTACCTAGGAGAATTTGCTTATCACATATGCTTGACATGATGACTTTTATGGGCCTAGTTCTCTCGCCACCAGACTTACCCACCCTCCATGCTTGGCAAATTCAGCCTTGCCAAAGCAACTTGTCCTTCAAAAATTCACTTTTAAGATCGAGAGTACATTCATTTTTTCCATACTCTCTCACACCTTTGATAATTATGTTTGCTGCTTTACCCTGCCTTTCTTTGTTTTCTCTACTTTGCATGTCGTCCCCCTGGTTGTGTGTGTTTTTTTTTCCATATGAGCAGAATTGCTAATGACTTGTGCCCAAGTTTTGGAATTTTTTGTAAAATCTATTTTCTCTTCCTCCCTTGCTTTCACTCCATGGATGTATGCTTGTTCACCTGTTTTCCCTTCAGCTTTGGGTGTTTTAGAGTTCATCACCTCTCTAATTTCCACCGTGAAATCTTCCCTGATTTGCCCGACATCCTTCAAGCCTTGCCATTCAGCCTTTGCTTCCAAAAGGGCTTCTTGCAACATGGTCACTCACTTTGTTAAAACTTTATTGTTTTCTGTTAAGTCCCGATTTTCCACTGTCAATAGTTGGATTTGAAGGTCTCTCTCATGCCCTTTAACTTCCAAAATCTCCAATCTCCTCTTGGCATTTAGTAACTCTTGCACATACATGTCAGATGACCATGTAAGAGGTGTGGATGTGGGACTATACAACGCATAATCACTGTTGTCTTTAGTTCTATTGTTGTTACACCTTTGCAAAGGAGGCTTGTTTGAAAGTTTATATCGGAGGGCCTTTTTTTTTCTTGTCTGTTCCCATTTTAGATGAGCAGCTCTGCATTTTAAAATATCCCGAAACTGTTTAGCATTGACCCAAACCCACTTCCCTGCTTTACTTGAAAATACAATTTTCACTTGACCTAAATGGTTTGTTTCACCCGAGACGGGTACCTCTTGCTCATTTTTTATGAATGTTGAGTGTATTGTCATTGTCATATAGGACAAATAAAAAAACAAAAAACAAAAAAAAGAAACAGGACAATACGTGCTGTCTATTTGGTCTTTCAAATTTCTTCATACCTTCATTTCATTTGTGTTGAACACGTAATCCCTTATGGTTGCGTTACTTGTAACAATAACAATAATGTAAGTAAGAAGTGTCATAATAACAATAATTTAAGTAAGAAGTGTCATTGGGGAAGACCAAGAGTCATTTGTTTTTATATATATAAACCTATTATCTTAATGCCAAATGCATGAGTGTGGAGTTACTTATTTTCCCACACCTGGCCTGAAAGTATCAGAGCCACGTTAACTCAATGAATCATTCTCTAACCGTTCTCTCTCCTTGAGCGTATAGAAATTCCTCCCTGTCTGCTCACCTACCTGCTGGCAGCAGTCTGCTAATCTGTCTCTGGTTATTCCAGCCTGCCAGTCTTCTCAGATCGCTGGGTTTTCTCACGCAACTCATAGATGAAAACCCTAACCCTAATATCACTTGGGGATGTGAACTCTCTCAAGGAGATACCAAATGCAAAAGAAGTTGGGTATGTTGGGGAATCTGAACCAAAATTGCTACTCGAGCTGGTAAACACCTCTAGAAAATGCGTGGTATTAGTGCACTTGACTCCTGGTATGAAAGCGCCCTCGACCTCATTCCCGTCGAACTACATCGGTACACGCCCGACTTTGCCAGTGACAATAAATCCTAGAATTCTGGATGCTGCCCTTAGCTTCAACCTCGTGGCCATTTGATCGAGTCCCTTTAGTGTTGCATATTCTCTGTCATCCTTTGGCTCGAATTCTGGTATTATTATTGCAGTGCGTGAGTGTGGTTCGCGTTTTGCTTCTCAAGAAATATTTCAATATTGTCGTTTCCCTTTAGAATGGACATTGCGCAAATAAATAAGCTGTTGGTGTGGCGAGCTTGTACATTCTTGCTATATTTCCTAGGATCCATACTATTCAACCTAGGTATTGCTCGCACAACTATGGGAGGTAACACCATATCATTAACAATTCATATTGATGACGCCGGATGGTCTTCCTCTTTTATTGTGTTCATCATCATTTTTTCGTGTGAAAGTCCATCATCTTTTGCTACGACCTCGAGGTTGCCTACGCCCCTCTTAGTTCCATTGTACATTGTAATGAGATTATATTCCTAGTACATCAAGACAGTTTTATTTTTATTTAAGCAACTCCATTATATTTTCGTTAGCTATTGTGTGTGAGAAGACAATAGATAGAACGATGCATTCTCTTGTATTCATTGTCGGCGTGGTGCTAACTGGCAAGGAGAATTATAGAGGATGTTATAGGAAGATCAAGAGCACACTGATCTTCAATGACCCGTGGAAAGGGATTTGCGAAACAAAAGTAGTCCCTCAGAGCAACAAAATTGAAGAAGAAGTGGAATAAGAAGAAGAAGACTCAGAATTAAAGACTTAGAGTAGCAGACCCGACATAAAACCAGTCATACTGACCGCAGATAAATAACGTGAAATATGGGAAGACAAATACCATAAGGCATATGCAGTAATTTCAACGACATTAAGTGAAGAGATGAGCTACCATATTGCTTCCATTAGTGATTCCTATGGTGCCTTGAAAAGATTAAATGAATTTTATGACACACATTCTGAGCTTGAAATCATACAACTAATGTTGAAGCTATTCAACCTAGAGTTGAAGAATGATGACCCTATGGCTCTAGCTTCAAAAATCACATCCATAATGCATAACATTGAAGCCATTGGAGCGAATATTGACCTCCCTCTCACAACCTCCATTAAGTCCCTCTACCCTACATATTCTCACTATTTTGAATCGCTGCAAACAAGTGATAAGATGAAATCCATGACATTTCAAAAACTGGTAAAGAAAGTTGCATATCGTGAGAAAGCCTTTAGAAAGAAGCCAACTTCTTCAACTGACGAAACTGTTTACCTTGGTCAGAAAGACAAGAGTAAACCACTTGATTCTTCCAGAGGAGAAAACAACATAAGAGGACGTGTACAGGGAAGAAAGAGTTTCAGAGGTAGGGGGAAGACACAACCAAGGTGATAGATCCAATCTCCATTGTACTTGATGCAAAAACAATGGGTCACATAAATCAGATGACTGCAGAGTTCCATGGGACAAGATCAAAGACGACATATAGAATAACAAAGAGGACAAAGGTAAATATACATAACCAACAAAAGGTAATCCACCTGAATCTTTCCATTACATTATTGTTCACTACAATATAAGAGTAACATAAGATTTATTTAACACTGCATATGGTCCTTGGAAAGATACATGGCTTCTTGACACAGGAAAAACCTCTCATATGACATTCTGAAAAGACTTTTTTGAATACTTCAATGAAAATGTAGATGGCATAGTGTATTTTGCAGACAAGTCCAGCAAACCCTCGGGAATGGGCACCATCAAGCTTAAGTTGCTTGGACTCCCATATTTTCTTCCGCACAATCTACTCTATCTTCTTGAGCTGAAAAGGAGCTTGTTGTCCCTTGTGCTCATCATACAACAAGGCCACTTTGTTCGATCGGTGGAAAAGTTGAAGTACGAAAGGATTCTGATAACATGCTTGTTATGGTGAGAATGGAAGAATGAAGACTGCTGAAGCTGAATGGGACATCTGCCCATACACACAATGTTGTATACCTCTCTAATGACAATGAAGGTATGGTATTTTGTGCCATGCTAGATTTGGTCATATCAATTATGACAATCTTCGTTTAATGAGAAAGAATGGTATTTCTGG
Source organism: Picea engelmannii (assembly GCA_009831015.1). Classification (NCBI taxonomy): domain Eukaryota; kingdom Viridiplantae; phylum Streptophyta; class Pinopsida; order Pinales; family Pinaceae; genus Picea; species Picea engelmannii. The sequence goes on from ML782232.1 coordinate 295,194, forward strand.
TCTGCCTACCATTCCTAGAAAACTAAAACAATGTGATGCATGTATCCTTGGAAAGCATAGAAAACAATCTTTCCATGATTCTACTTTGAGAGCACGTAAAAAGATTGAATTGATTCATTCTGATTTGTGCGGTCGTATGCCTATTCCTTTTGCAAATGGAAATAAATATATAATGTCCTTTATTGATTATTACACTAGGATGTGTTTGGTGTACTTGTTGAAAGATAAATCACAAGATTTTGAAACATTTAAAAATTTTCATGTATGGATTCAAAATGAAGCTCAGTCTCATATTGGCTCTATTCACACTGATAATGGAAGAGAATATACATCTAATGAATTTGAAAGTTACCTTCTCCAACATGGGATCAAACATCAAACAATAGTTCCATACAATCCTCAACAAAACGATGTAGCTGAACGAATGAACATGACACTCCTAAATATGGTTCGTTCCATGATTTTTTTCAAGAATGTTAAATTGATGTTTTGGGCTGATGCAATTCTATGTACAGTTTATGTCAAAAACAAGTGTCCATATCATGCTATAAAAAACAAGACTCCATATGAAATGTGGTATGGGCACATTCCTTCGGTGAGGCATCTCATGGTCTTTGGTTCCACCTGCTATGAGGAGCAAAAAAGCAAGCTTGATGCAAGAAGTCAGAAGTGCATCTTCTTAGGGTACTCAAATACCACTAAGGGGTATCATATTTATGATGAGACAAACAAGAAGTTTATCCTTTCTAGAGATGTGATCTTTCTTGAATCCACCAAGAAAGACAAAATTGTTTAGAGGCAGCTTGATCATCTAGACAAATTCACTCATGTAAGGACATATTATGAATTTGATGATGAGATTCCACATCTTGAAGGGGGGATCCCTATCTTGGGTCAATCTCTAGAATCTCCTTTTGAAGCATGATCTTCCCCTCATGAAGAAGTTTCCGCCACTTCATCAAAAGTTGAAGTTCAATTGGATGATGTAATCGAGAGGATTGAAAATATGATGCTTGATGAGAACTCATCACCATCAGTTGAGCAACCTGGACCATCTCAGAAAGGTCCACCAAAATGGCTCACAAAAACACTTGAAATTTTTCATCTTGATGAGGTTGGAAAGACAAGAATCAAATTGTCCTCAAAACAAGATGGAGGTAATGTAGATAATTCAAACTCAGGTGATGTAGAAGATATGGATGTTTCATATGATTGTGAGTTGAATTTATCTATTAACATTGAATCAAATTCCTTTAAATAAACCACTTCTCATGATGAATGGAAAGAAGCCATGCAGAAGGAATATGATGCTCTCATCAATAATGAGACACGGAAGTTGGTGGACCCTCCATATGGAACCAAACCGATTGACTTCAAGTGGGTATTCAAGAATAAGTACATATCAGATGGATCACTTGACAAGCACAAAGCAAGGCTTGTGGCAAAAATATTTGCAGATAAAGAAGGTGTTGATTTTGAAGAGACTTTTTCCCCCACAACAAAATGGGCTACCGTCCGCACTCTATTTTCCATGGCAACACAAAATGGATGGAAAATTCATCAAATGGATGTGATGACTGCTTTATTGAATGGAGACTTGAAAGAGAATGTGTTCATGTCTCAACCAAAAGACTTTGTTGTGAAGGGATAAGAACATAAGGTATGCAAGCTAATCAAATCCTTATATGGCTTGAAACAAGCATTGTGACCATGGTATGAAAATTTAACCGAGCATATTTTGAAATTAAATTTCAAGCATTTCAATCTTGACCATGCAACATTATTTGTCAAGAAAGTTGGAAAAATTGTTGTATATCTTGTAGTATATGTAGATGATCTATTCATAGTTACAGGGAACAGTGAGAACTACATTGCATCCATAAGGAGTTGAAGAAAGGCTCTGAGATGACAGATTTGGGACATCTTTACTACTACTTGGACATTGAAGTGATACAAAATCCAAAGTACATATTCATCTCCTAGAAGAAGTACATTGGAGAACTGTTGAACAAGTTTGACATGGCTGAGTGCAATCCTATTTCTACTCCAATGGAACAAAATTTGAAACTCACATCAAAAGAAGGGAATGAATTTGAGGATGCAACCAAGTATAGATAGCTTGTGGGAAGTCTCATCTATCTTACTACCACTAGACTAGACATATCATTTGTTGTTGGGATTCTTTCCAGGTTCATGCAAAAACCTTGTGAAAGACATTGGTCTGCTGCAAAAGGAGTTCTGAAATACTTGAAAGGAAATCAAGATTTTTGATTCAGATACTCTAAGAAGGTGGATGACTTCAACCTGATTAGATATTCTGATTCAAACTTTGACGGGGATAAGAAAAATGGAGTATCCACTTCGGGATATCTCATGAGTCTTAGATTAGTAGTTGTCTCCTGGAGATCACACAAATAATCAATCCCAATACATTCCACAATAGAGGAAGAATATGTGGCAGTTGCAGAAGCGACAAAGGATATTGTGTGGCTCAGGAAAATACTTGAATATTTGCAAGAGAAACAAGTGAATTCTACTCCTCTTCTAGTTGACAATACTTCTGCAATCAAGTTGGCCAAGAATCCCTGATTCCATGATCGAACCAAGAAAATCAACATAAAGTATCACTTGATTCAATATCATGTAGAGGCCAAGACTATTCACTTAAGACATTGTTCCACAAATGAGAAAATTGCATACATCTTCACCAAAGCACTTGGAAGAGAAAAATTTGAGAAGTTTAGAATGATGCTTGGACTCACACACCCCTTCGGATTAAAGGGGGGAATGTTGGACACGTAATCCCTTGTGGTTGTGTTACTTGTAACAATAATGTCAATACGAAGCATCATAGGTGATAGGAACTGCCACCAGTTGGGGAAGACCAAGAGTCATTTGTTTATATATATATAAACCTATTATCTTAATGCCAAATGCATCAGTGTGGAGTTACTTTTTTGCTCACTCTTGGCCCGACACTTTGTTTCGAGGATATCCATTACACTCAGACCCCTCAAATTCTAAGTTCCCTAGAGCTCAGACATGAATAGTTCCCTATAGTGATGACGAGGTGAATCCTCTTGGAATATTAGGATAAACAAGAAGAGGAAGAAGTGTTACCGACCTTCACCATTCGAATGCCCCGATAGCAATACACCAACCAAATCAAAGCTCGATTCCAAATCACGCCTAGAAATTTGGACAAATGTTGACCACTTTGACACATAAACCTCCACCTCCAAAATCATCCTCACATTGACCTCCAACCCTCTTGCCTCTCCTCCTATTGGAACAGACATAAAACCCACCAGATCTCCTTCCCTGCTCGTCACACAACACAAAAGCTCACGACCAACCATTATCCCATATACTTTGAATCGATTACTACATATGGTGTTATTACTAACTCATGTGAGAGGATGTTTGGTGTGTCTGAGCGTAGGAGGCCACCAACCTCTTTTCCTTTCGAATCTGTCAACTATAACTAGAAGCATGGAATGAAATGTGGATTTGGACCTTAGCTTATCCCTCTCTTCCAAGGGCTTGAAAATCCCCTTTTGAACCATTTGAAATCTCATAGCCCCATATAAGAAAGTGCCCCTTTCCATCACACTAAGGGATTTGGAAAGGACGAAGAACCCCATTCTTGTGCAATGATCCTTGTTGAAGAGACTTGACTTTCTTTTCCCATGATTCCACCTCTGCATTAAGCCCCCCTTTACATGAAATAAATAAATTTTCTTGAAGGATTAAGCTAAACGCTTGATTCTCTTTAAAAGGGACATTATCTTGTTGCCAGAAGGATTGCCTTGGCCGTTCAATGCTTGAATTACCAACAACAAGTCTCCTATAACCAGTATTTTTTTTATTCCTTCCTCCTTCTCTAGATTAATCCCACACCACAGTGCATAAGTTTTTGTCAAGTTATTCGAGACATTCCCTAGGCCTCAAGCATAGTTCACATATTTTTTTCCTACAGGATCCCGTATTGTCCCCCTCACACCTGCCACCCCTAATTTTTATATTATTACATATGGTATGGATGATTATATAAATTGAATCAATTATGTGTACCTAACATTGTTGATTATTTGGTCCTGATTAGGGAGACCCGTGCCACTTCCTACAGGGGCCATTTTAGTACACTCAAAAGTTTACATCATCTACAACAATATTTTATTTGGCCCTCCATGTAGCCGTGGATTGAATATTTTATTTAACTTTGTTCTCTTTGTAGCCATGCCAAACCAACAAATCACAAGGGGGTTTGTATTGTTTGCTCCCCATTTTGTCTACACTGTGAGAGTATCTTTCTGTGGACTTTATCAACAATTTGCCAATGAAATTTCATAAACATGATTGTGTGTTCATGGTGGCATGCCATTTCTTGAAGATGGTGATGTTTATTCCCTACACAAATGTTGTCAAAACACAACAAACAACTAGATTGTTTTTCTCCAAGGTTTGGTCCAAGGTATTTTTCAAGGATTCAAATATCCTAAGGATAAAAGTCTAGGCAATTCTTTTGGAGAAAAAATATCATACATATAGATATGTAGATGAATATTTAATGAAAAAAATAAAATAAATTGGTGAATATTATTAATATAAGCATATTTTATGTAAAAAATAGGTGAATTTTTAGAGTGAAAATGACTAGTTAGTGAATGTATTTTTGAAAAAAAAGCCAAAAAACATCCAATTGGCGAAAATTTGCCCCTAAAAGTACCTTGGTTTTGTCTCAATTCAACCTTCCCCTCATTATTGTTTCTAAGAGAGATTCATATTTGCTTACGCTTTTTCAAAGCCACTTTGTCAATTGTTGGGTTGCCAAGTTTATTTTTTCCATTACCTTTAATCCGCAAACAAATGACCAAACCAAAGTGGTGAATTGCACATTAATGCATGCTCTTTGTCTTTTCTACAACGAAAATAAACTATGAGATTACAATATTTACTATCTGTATGTCTTCAAGTACAATTTTAAGCGGGGGTCCAAAGTTTATACTAGACATTCACCCTTTGAGGTTTGTTATGACTGCTAGTCATTGGCCCCTTACGAGCTTCCCATTGCTCTCCTTACACTAGTGTCCCATCATTAGTAGACCAATGTAGTGTTGTATTTTGTTTGACTTCATTTCACTAATATGATGCTTTTATTTGAGGGCAATTTGGTTACAAGAATGACCCGGTTGGTTGAAAAATACATTTATGGATGATGTGATCTATGTAGATTTTAACCTTGTACAATATTTACTGCAAACAGATTTTCAGTAAAAGAACAGAAGATATACAATGGAAAATACAAACATTACACAGAGATATTCCCTTGGAAACCCAAACCGGGAAAACCAACATGTTCTATATTCATTCATTGTAATACATTGTTTACAATACAATATACATATAGGAGCCAACGACATCCAAAACCCTAAACCATTGACCTGGATTAGTCAACAACCCTAATTCCTTAACTGGAAATATAAAACCATTGACAAAGAAACCATGTGCCCAAAAACCACCTAAAAATATGTGACACGTTTTTCAAGGCAAAAAAATATGTGACACGTTTTCCGAGGCAGAAAAATATGTGACACTGCTACTTGTGCAAAGAATATAACACATACCCAAAAATCTAACCTTTGATCTAATTTGATGTGATTATTGCTTGATGTTGACATATATCTATTATGGTTTCTGCTTTGATTTTCTTGTGATGTTATTAAATATTAAAAATGAACATGTGGTTACATGATGAAATCTATTATGTTATATGATGGTATTGATGGTTTATCAAGTGTGACAGGAAGAACCACATGTGCATATGGAATCAGGATTGAGTTAATATATGTGGACCCTAGATGAGGTTGTGGACCCTAGATGAGGTTGGGTTATGTATGATTGACATGTTTATGACATTTATTATTGTTTATTCATTATTATTGGACAATGTTATTTGATAGGTTGTCTCTAGATGTGTGCAGAGACAATGAAACATTTTCCAAATAAGCTTACACATGGGAAAAGGGTTGTATGACGAGATGTGACATGAGTACCATTAGGGAGATGAGGTCTAGGTTGCATATTCCCGCCTATTGGCCTCCTTGTTGTGTAATGTGTTGAAAAACATATGTTTTAATGTTTTATCCTGGAGGCTACACATTACAGTAAGGGTAGGCCATAGATTCGGCCACTTACAAGGCCTGTTGAGAGATGCACATAAGGTGTCTATCCTTATTCCTTGGTGAGCATTAGTCTCTCACTAGTAGTGAAGAGTTGGGTTAGTTAAGTCCCAACCATAGAATCATCTCACATCATTGAAAAATGATACTTGAAGAGCATTTGAGAACATGGCACCCTTGGTACATATGAATATGTAGTACTTGAAGGGAATGTAGGGGCATGGTACCCTTGGTGCACTTGAAGAGTTGTAGAGTTTATGTCTAGCTCTTAGTACCGAATACTAGAAGGATCTGAGGTAACTTGGTCTCACCCTTGCTATTGACTTTAAATCAGTATATGTGTACTTGTATATATGAATACTTTGGGAGAAAAGTATCCTTTGTCATATGCATTTTATTTTAGCATTGGAAATTGAATGAATTTCATGAGTGGTTTGATTGATCATATAGATTTATACACATGTTTGGTAAAAATGGAAATACAACCTATTTTATAATTGGAAATGGAAATGCATATAGAAATGGGTGAGTTAAATGGAAAGAAAAACAATTTTATTTAAATAGAAAATAGCAATTTATATGCACCCACCCATTGAAGAAAAAGAAAAGGGACCTAGGGAACATCTACGAGTAAAAATATGAGAAGAGGTTGGGATGTGATGAATAATATATATTTTGTATTTTAAATAAAGAATTACTTGTGCATGGAGTGACACATTAATCAATGAACAATATGCATTTAGTAATTAAAATGATTAGTATTTTGCATGGCATGGACAAATTGCATATGCCTCAAAGACTATATAAGAAATGAGGATTGGGTTTGAGAGCTCAATTTTTTGCACCCTAATGTTGTACGGATGTCATAATGCTGAAATTTTTGGTGAGCTAGTGTTGAATTTGGTCTCAAGATTATGTATGTACTTGGGAGGTGGGAACCTCATATTCTTTAGAGGAGCCACACAATCTAAATGCTATATTTTGTGCTCTTCTCATACAACCCATTGCATCTCAAGGTTCCATGGGGAACATGAGTACTTGTTTGGGCCGGAGTTGGTAGGGTGGTCAACTCGTAAGAAAGTTATATATTTGGAAAAGGAGAATTGAAGCTTATACTTGAAGCGATCTTGGAACCGAAGAATCAACAAAAGGATCTTCTACAACCTTTTGTAAACATGCATGTCAATCTGAAATTTGTAGAAGTATTTTAATTCTTGTAAATTTGTAAAAATGTTGAATGGGGTTTCAAATTTTTTAAAATTTAGGAATTAACATATGTTTTAAGAATTGAATTCACTATTTAGAACCCTCAATATATGCTTCAGGGTTAATATAATATTTGTATGAAACCTTAGTTTTATGAGCACCTAAGGAAAAATCTGGAAGCAAATTTTGTAATTATTTTTTTGTATGAACAGAGGTGATTGCACCCTATAGAAGTTGTGGTCAACTGCTAGTTACTCTTATAAAACCCACGATTGCAATCTTCTGACTGTCAGTTACCTTGAGAAAACCCATGATCACGCCTTGTAGATTCAAATTTGAGTTTTTCGAGGAAAATGTCTTCGATTTTTCTGGTAGTTTTTTTCTGCTTGAGGAGGAAGCAAAGGGATATGATTTAGAGTGTTAATAGTCTTATCTAAACTATGTTTAGGATATCTTTTGTCTTATTTGATTGTCTCTATTTAAATTTTAGAGATTTCATCTTGACTCCTAGCTAGTTGGCTAATTACTTTGCATTGTTGAAACTTGAGCTTTCTAAATTGCAATACTTATAATTTAAACATTGAATTAATTGTATTCCTCCAATTTGAGAAAATAAAAGAAGATTTTTTATGGTTGCATGCATAGAGAAAGAGCATTGAAAGAGGCTTTTATATGAAACAAATCCTTGACTAAAGTGTGTTGTTGGTTGATCATTATTAAGTATGTTGTATAACTTTTTCTATAGAGTATTTCAAGATGAATGATCGATATAATAGATAGGGTCATAGTGCACTGAAAGAGTGTTTTTTAGGCTATTATATTGTTTATAATTTGAATTATTTATTTATTTATATTGAAAAGGGTAATGTTACTTTTATTAAGAGATTGTTAGTGCCCTATTTAGAATATTGTAATATTGCCATAGAGGACAACATAGAGCCACTGAATCATTAGCAGAGGTTGAGTCATTGTGGGCTAGAGATTCATATTGTCTAAGTATGTATTAAGCAAATTGAACTACATGTTGGCATATTTTGTTGAGTATATTACATTGAAATATTTTAAGGATTATGAAACTAAATGTAAAGAACTAGTGATTATATTTTTCCACGAATTGTTGAATGATTCCTATTCTTATGTATATGTCGTGACATTGATTATTACTTCTATACATAATGCAACAAAGTATATATATATATATATATATATATATATATATAGTCCACATGATCATAAGTCATGTGCTTTGTATCAGGTTAACATCATGGGTAGGTGTTACAAGTAAGTAAGAAAATACATCATCGTTTGTCCAAAAAATTGCTCGCATACATTACTAAGTTCATGATGCACTTCTATCATCCCAAGCATGCTATTAAATTCTCCAATATTGCCATCAAGTACCTTCATGGTTTCAAATTGACGAATTTTTTTTGTTATATAAGGATCAATAGTGCTTTAAGGGGTAGTGACATCATCACCTAACGGCCATTTGATATGGCCCCTATATTGTTCTTCAGTAGATTGGTGCCAATGCATATTGATTAGATTTTCCTTTCCAATTTCACATATGTGATGTTGTAAATCATCTCAAGCTATGTGAATTTCCTATTCTAGAGGAGGAGGTTCCCATCTTTCACTGGGTTGATAATATTCTTGATTTTTAGCAACCTTTGGAACATGATACCTTGTTGGAGATGTACGTTCATTCAAATCGTTGGCCACAAACTACCACCTATTTGATTAGGTGCTATGACCAACTACCCATTAAGGATAAATGGTCATCACAAGATTCCTTTGAGCAACATTTCCCACACCTTATCAAGAAAGTGGGGTCACTTTCCACTAAAACAAGGAGTATTTGATGTGCCAAATCCAACATCCTTTAAAATATCCATTATTAATATATAATAGCTAGAATAAAGGCACCATCAACTTTGATCACTAGAGACATTTTGGTTTATATTATTTTAAGTCTTGGTTGTGGAAAGAGACATGGTCAAATTTGTTGAACTCTCCATCCTTTGTAATTTGTATAATATGGTTATAAAGAAGAAAGGTGGATGGAACTATTTTTGAAACCTTCCTATGTGTTTTGAATTTGAGCATCCATCTTAACTTACATTTTTTCCAAACCCTAAGAATTGTGGTTGATCAATAGGTATTACATAGACTCTCCCAAAGGTTATGATATTATCTTTAGATAGGGATAGGGCCTAGATTTTAAAGGGATATTTCAATATAGATTAGTCCCATTTGTGGATTACTTGGAAAGGAAAGACTAATTGGATCATGATTGAAGACAAAAACCAATGAAATACAAAATAATTGATCTCAATGAGAAAAATGAACCCATCAATCATTTTGAAACTCAGTGAGCCACATTTTTCTTAGTTGTGCCCTCATCACTTCTAGAATAACATGGAGACCCTGCCCTCTTCAAGGAAAATATAGGTATCCCTCCCACATATATTGTAGGTAATAATAACTTAGGTAGTTCAATGCTCACAAACATTTTCCAGCTTCATTTTTATGGGGTTAAATCTAAATCTAGTGCATGAGTAGGATGTGTTATTATTGACCCTAGTCATAATAAGACTTCTTTCTCTTTTAAACTAGAATTCCAATCTACCATTATTATATCTAAGTAAAAATATTTGCCTTTAGAAAATAAAAGGGCCATAGACTCAAAATATGACACTTGGAAGTGTTTGGGGACTCTAAGGTTGTGATCAATCAAGTAGAGAATTAATGCCACTATAACTCCCCTCACACAATAAAATAAAGACATATGATATTGGACCTAACAAATTCCCTCCTATATTTCAATATCTAATTAGTACTTAGACAAGGAAAGACAATCATTAAGTCTCTTGTAGTCACAATGATCGCTCTATCTCTAGTGAAAGACCTCCCACTAATTTGTTTTTCAAACCATCCATACCCAACAATATCGAAAAATGACATGTTTTTGAAGATAATGAACATATTTTTTACACTTATGCAATGAGAAAACCTTCAAGGATTCCATTATTAATGATGAGGAACATATTAAAATTATGTCTGGTCATGACAATGGGATAATAAAATTGAAAACCAATATAATCCCAATAGGTGTATTGATCCTCAAGATTTTTTCGATCTATAAGATAGGTTTCAAAAACTAGTCAACACTAAAATATAGGGCTCTTCCATGAAATGTGATGTAACTAATATAGGAGTGGAATGAGATCCAAAAACAATTAAACACAAAGACCTATGACGACTTAAAGGTATATGATTCTAGGATAATCCAATATGCAATACCATTGAGGCTCGAAACACGACCATTTTGACAGAAATAAAGGCCTCTGCACCCTTGCTAGATCTAATCTTCCAAAAGAAATTAAGAAAACTATTAGATGTCAGAATCATATTTCTTGTAAGGTTTTCAACTTGGGTAACCAACCCAGTCCTAATTTGTAAGAAGAACGAAGATATTAGATTATGCGTTAATTATAGAAACCTAAATGAGTCTTCTAAAAAGTATAATTACCCCTCCTTTCTATGGATCAGATTTTGTAAATAGTCATTGGATTTGAGAAAACATCATTATTGGATGGTTTATTAGGATACAACCAGGTCTTAGTAGCATGGGAATATAGATACACAACAACCTTTACTACAAAATGGGGTACTTTCGCCTAAAAGAAGTTTCCCTTTGGTTTAATGTACATTAGAGCCACATTTAGATGCACAATGGATATTTCTTTTCAATGGACGTTTCATAAATATTTTGTTATCTATATGGGTGACATTACTATTTAAAAAAAATAAAGGTTAGACCATATAATACACCTTACACATATATTTAACAACAGTTGAAAGTATGGGATTTGTTTGCACTCGAAGAAGAGAATTTTACTTACATGAAAACTTTTGGGGTACACCATCACGAAAGATGAAAGTTAAATTGACCAAGATAGAGTAAAATATATCACCCAAATCCCTCTCTTTCTTAATAAGAAATCCATGCAATCCTTCTTTAGAAAAATTAATTTTGTTAGGAGGTTTATTTCATACTGTATTGAATTCATTAAATTGTTAAACACTATGATCAAGAAAGATTTTCCCTTTCAATGGACATATGTTGAGAAGAAAGTCTTTGAATAGATTAAAGAAACCATTGTTGCTTCCCCTATATTGAGTAGTCCAAATCATAATATAGTTTCCCATCTCTATACCTTTGTTTATGACTATTCAATCGGCATTGTCCTAACACAAAAAATCATGGAAGGTAGATTAGCTTCATATTACCTATATGAGTGCAAGGTTAAAAGTAATTGGACTAAGGTTATTAAAAAAATTAGACCTTATACTCTTAAGAATCACATCATTGCAATAGTTCCTCGATCCACAACTTGATCGTTGTTTACACTGAAATAATTGAGAGAGAAAATAGGAAATTGGGTAATTGTTATCGAAGGGTACTTGATATTAGACTTTCCAAGCTAGTCAAAGGTCAAGGCCTTTGATAGTTAATAGCTAAAGCATGAGATGTTGCAAATGAGGAAGGATAATAGAATGAAGCTTTGATGTATTAGGATTGTCAGACAATTTAATTTCTTAAATTTGGATATTAAATTATAAATCCGAAGTTCATAGACTTATGAGATGGAAGCATTGTATGTGTGGGATCAATTCATTAATAGTCCGACTACTGAAACTAGGACAACTATTTACTTATGAATACTTAATAAACTCAACTTAAGGTTGCTTTTCCATACATCCAATCAACATTTATTTAAGCTTTATGGCAGGTACTATATATTATGATAGGGGTTTAATCACACATTCATTCTATATCCCAAAGGAAAGCTCATTTTTGTACCAGTTAGTCTATGGATTTGTTTATTTCATTCATAAGTAATCAAAATAAATCAAAATATTTAAATATAGGACAACGAGAGTACATCCAACTACTTAAGTTTAATTAAAATCATAATTTACTTAGGAAACTTATTACAATCTCACTCTACTTTTAGATAATAATGTTCTTGTAATCAAATGTATTGCAATTCTTTTAATAATAAGTATATCTGGGTATTCTTGTAGCTTCCATTACACCACACTGGTCACTCAAAATCATGTAAATTAAATTCTATGAAACAAACAAAATACACAATAAAACAATAAATAAACTAACCTATGAAACAAAACAACTCATACCAAAAAGAGAGGGCCTTGCCTAACATGGCATGCATTGTTGAAAGAGATTGCGGTACCAAATCACAATTAAAAGACCATTCAAACATCAACAGTATTTGTATTGATCATTTGCAAATGAGTTATTAATAGAGTATCACACAACTCATTAACATAACAATCACATCGTTCCTTTTTGGCTATATCAATCCTGATATTTATAACATATACAAGACTGAGAAATTAGAATAGAGTGTTATGGAGATAAGATTACATCCTATCACCTCGAATTTCTTCGAACCACATACACTAAATTAAAACAAGGGATAAACATTATGGCTAAATTTGATGTGTGGAGTAATGAGAAATAATCAATTTCATATTAAATGTTATGAAATTGATATCTCATGTGATTTGAAAACCGTTTCCTACACTATCCTAGGAATAGTTGACCCTGGAAGTGACCATTCTGTAAGGCTTCCACCTTTTGGTTTTGTTGTGATCTAATGAACACTGATCCATATCCAAGGATGCACGCATGTACTCCAGGTGGTTTCTTGTTTGATTGCTACTATCCTAATCATCAAATATGATTTGACTACGAGCTTGCAATCTTGGCATTGAGATTTGAGGCTAGTTGAATAACAAGAAAACATCTTGATGCCCCTCCAAATAAAACCCATGTGTCGAAAATCATCCTGGAATGGTGCGCACATGAAATCCAATGAACATGCCACACTGCTCAATTTCTCTTTTGCAGTGCCAACACAATGATTTACTATTCATCTTTAGTCAAATCCTGATGGAGATCGTGTGATCTTGGCTTGGGTTTTGAGTTCTGGAAACAAAACGAAATCGGATCCCCAAAACCATTTGTTCTTCTTGCTGGAGTGTAGTGTTTACTAGGGGGTTACAATGCCTCTTCTATGAGTCCAAGGGGAATCAATCCATCTAGTAATGCTTTTGAGTGGTAATGTCATAGGTAATTATGAAAAATAGGTAATAGTAATGGCGAGAAAGGGTGAATAGACAGTTAAAATATGATAATTAATAGTGATAAAAGCTTCAAAATGGAGACCCAACATTCCCCCATGCCAAAGATGTTGTGTGTCCCCTATGCAATTGAGTTGTTCATACCTTCAATATAATACTTCCTGTCGTTGCTCGAGTTTCCCTCTGCATCGTAACTTTAATTCTCAGTCTTCTATTTTGCATTTTAACCTTTTGACTTTGATGGTACTATTTTTGAGTCGTCTTTTTCAACATCTAGCATTTTCATATTCCAACCAGTCATTTTCCTTTTGAAGTCTCTAAGAAATCGATGCCGATAGGTTTATAGTGAAAAATTATTCCACCCATGATTCCTACATTTGTATCATGAGGGAAATATTAGATACTTCGTTCTCCAGTTGGTGCACTGTTAGTCAGGGATTAGATAACAACTATATGATAAGGAGATTAGGAATGGTAGTTAATAGAGCGATCATGTGGGGGTTATGATGATAGGAAGGTTCAAATTTACTGGGTATGATTACGCACAAAATCATCAAATCACAGAGTAGTTGGATAAGCATGACAAAGGATAATGGATTTTGAATTGTAAAGCATCATTCCACGAAGTAATATCGATAAACTCAAAGATATGGTATTCGAATGATGAGTACAATAAGTAAATGTGAAAACAACAATTAAATCAGAAATAGGTTATCATATCCAATCAAGGATACATAGAGAAGGAATTAAGGGCAAAAAAGAGTATTGAATTTCATGTTGTCTTGTAAGTTTCCCCTAGTTTGATAGGACAAATAAAATTGAAAATCAATTTACCTAATTTTACCTGCACTAACCCATGTATGAATTGATGATTGTAGGTTGTTGAGAGTGTGACTTCTGGATCTTCTGGAAGGATGATATGACTGAGTAACTATTTGTTGTGGTACAAGAACAAGAGATGGAACAAAATGTGTTGTTGCAACTAGAACAAAATGTGCTGCTAGAATAAAGTATCTTGCCACAAAAACATCTACTACCAGAACATAAATTTCACTACTGGAGTATTTGCTATAGGAAAAGAAGTATTTGAAACAAATTTTACTAATTTTGCTACCAGGACAGAAAAATCTATTACAGGAACAAAGATCTTCCTCTTTTTGAAACAATTTTCCCTGTTTACTTAACAATGATCATTCCCTTTTTATTTGAAAAGTATGAAGAGGTTGCAAGCTGCTGTAAGTACCATGAAACCATATAGGATTAATCCATAACCCACTTTGTACAATTCTGTCCATGTGAATGAATTTCTTGGAGTCGAACATTGAAAGAATTCGTTGGATTACCAATCATTAATGAATATTGTTAACCGACACTAGACAACTCACCATTAATGAAGATGAGTGTAAAGGTACTGTAGTACATTCTGACAGGTACAAATAGATGCGTTGAAGTCGAGTTACCTGCAAAATATGACAGTCAAGAGACATTAATGTATTCCCACTGTTTCCAGCAAGGAGACCTACCATTCATGTATGCAAGTTCCAAGGTACTATAAAACATATTTAATCTTGATCCCATATAAGGTGTTGAGGTCGATGGGACAAGATCTATTCGAAGAAAGGCCTTAGGGAATCCCACATCATCCAACACGAGCATCAAACAAAATAATTTGAAGAACCATAAAAGAAATATTGAATCAACATCATTATGCAAAATTTATTATGAACTTTGCTAGCCATAAACCTAGTTTTCAAGCAAAGTTCGTGTATAACTGCGCTAGAATCTTGGTTTTTACAGTTGGACTTATTTTTATTTTTACTATTTTATTTATTTACTTACACTATCCTACTTTACGTGGAAAAGAGAACTTTTCCTCAAGTGTAGGAATATTTCCAATGCATCCATCTGCGTAATAGGATCACACATGTATTCATATTCAAGTTAGAAAAGTATGCTTTGATAAATACCAAAATATGAGGAACCAACTGCTCTAATTGATATGATACCAAGAAATTTTGAATAATGGAGGAATAATGTGGCCTGATGATTGTCTGGAACCAAATTTCAATGTATTCATTGTTCCTTTGGCTTTCTTGTGTATTGGTAATGGGTTGCATGTCTTCCTTTGTCATGCAACAAAGTTCTTCTGAAATATGCCCATTGCACTCCTGAATGCGCAAGGGATATTATGATAAACATGCAAGAAATTCTTCAATATTTGGTTCTAGTGTCTGCTCTCCATCAAATGTTTCCCATGGATCTTTGTTCTCCTCCAGGTGCTTACAAGGATAACTAGAAAAAATTTCTAGATCTTCCTCCTGTGGAAGATGCTCATGGATCCTTTTCTCTTCTATTACTTCTTGAGATGTAGATATATTTATGATTGTTGTTAGGATTTTTTCCTCCTGAGATGAAAATATGTTTCCAATTGTTGTCAAAATTTAAGAGATTTCTTGGAGTAGAATATCCTTCTTTACTCAACAAATTCTTGAGCATTCTTAAATTCTTCTTATTGGTTGATAGTTCTTGTCTTGCAACATGGATTAGTGTATGGGGGTTCTTACAATACCTAAATAAAAAAATTCTCTACCCTTGATATTAAATAAATAAATGAAATTTGCAGAAACAAAAACACCGCACACTTTATAAATTCAAAGCAAACTCAATCTTAGCAATAACCATGTACTTGAATGCCTTATGCTACTAAGACCTTATTGGCACCAAGTTATCTTTTTACATAAGTTAAGTTCTTCTTTCCATGAATTATTACTCTAAAATAAACCACACTTACATCAAGGAAACACATTGTACCAACATGATGAGGTCTCGGAGAAAATCACTAAAGTGAAAGTGTAGGTTCTTACTTTTTGTCTTACCGTTTCTCCTCCTCCAAGTCGTAAATGTTGGCACAAAAAAATCATATGCAGAAACAAAAATGAAAAACTAAAGAGCCAAACTATGAATGCTCTAATCCCTTTAGCATCTCCCCGACAACAATGCTAAAAATGTTAAGAAATTTAATTGCTTATACTCTGTACATTAAATTATCAATCCAGGGTCAATAGACTTGTGAGATGCATGCATTATATGTGCAGGATCAATTCATTAATAGTATGACTATTGAAACTAAGACAACTATTTACTTATGAATACTTAATAAACTCAACTTAAGGTTGCTTTTCCATACATATTATCAACATTTATTTAAGATTTATGACAGGGGTTTAATCACACATTCATGCTATAGTCGAAAGGAAAGCTCATTATGTACCAATTAGTCTATGGATATATTTATTGCATTCATAAGTAATTAAAAGAAATCAAAATATTTAAATATAAGACAACAAGAGTACATCCAACTACTTACGTTTTATTAAAATCACAATTTATTCAGGTCACTTATGTAACATCCC
>ML782232.1:317821-379160 GCA_009831015.1 Picea engelmannii
CAATTCATTTAATAATGAGTACATCTGGGTATTCCTGTAGCTTCCATCACACCACACTGGTTACTCGAAATCATGTAAATGAAATTCCATGAAACAAACAAAACACTCAATAAAAAAATAAATGAACTAATCTATGAAACAAAACAACTCATACCAAAGAGAGGGGGCCCTACCTAACTTGGCATGTGCTAAGAAAGATATTGCAACAATAGATCACAATTAAAACACCATTCAAACAACAACAATATTTGCATTGATCATTTGCAAATGAGTTATTAACAGAGTATCACAAAACTCATTAACATAACAACCACATCGTTCCTTTTAGGATATATCAATCTTGGTATTTATAATAGATAAAAGATTGAGAAATTAGAATCGAGTGGTATGGAGATAACACTAAATCCCATGTCCTCAAATTTCTTCAAACCTCATACACTAAATTAAAACAAGGGATAAACATTAAGGCTAAATTTGATGCATGGACTGACTAGAAATAATCAATTTCATATTAAATGTTATGAAATTTATATCTCATGAGATTTGAAAACTGTTGCTTGCGCTATCCTTCGAATAGTTGACCTTGGTAGTGACCATGCTCCAAGGCTTCCTCCTTTTGGTTTTGTTGCGATATCTTCATTTGACATTGTGCTGTCATATGGATCATCATTGTTGCGAGATCTATAGAATCGACAATTCTTGTAGCATGTAATCATTAAACAAAACAAAATTTCAAGCCTATTTGCTTGTAAAAAATAGGGAATTATGGAAACAAACAACTTGGTTCCTCAAAATTCTCTTGAGTGGTAATGTCATAGGTAATTAGGAAAAATAGGTAATAGTAATGGCGAGAAAGGGTGAATAGACTGTCAAAATAGGATAATTAATAGTGAGAAAAGCGTCAAAATTAATCAAGAAAATTGTTGTTGGCCATCAAAAAAACTGACACGATTCTCTACTTAATGTTATATGCACCTATTAAGTCACCCCTAAAGTGTAATGTCCCTTTCCAAATGGGAGCTCCAGAGAGGAGGCTTAATGGTCTAAACCGCCCCGTTAGACTATAGCCAGGGCCAAAGAGGGGTAAACAAGGTTACTAGAGGTCACTCCAGTCACAGGTGTTATATTCAGAAAGTGACATTGAGCTAAAAAAGGTTTAAAGCACTTTTAAGTGATTATGAGCTAAAAATAGAAGTCAATAGTGAATTAGGGTTTCAATAGTGATTTAGGGTTTTGGAAGTCAACAATGAATTAGGGTTTCAACATGATTTAGGGTTTTGGAAAGCTATAAAGGAAGGGTCATCGACTTAATTCATTATTATGCAGATTATGACTTGTCATTGAGGAGAGAGGTGCATCTGAGGAGATATAGTTCAGTGGATTCCAGGAGAAAGACACTAGTTGGCTGATTTTGGTGTTGAGAGACACACCCTAGTCACCGGGAATATCATTCAGGTCTTCCATCATTCTTCAGCGGCAGTTATACAGTGTTCATCAGCAAGGGCACATTCATCCAGAGTGAGGGCACAACTTCTGAGAGGGTTTTTAGTCGACTTATCCCATCCAGGGAGAATTATGAGATTTCCCTCTGACCCATTTGAGAGGAGGGCAAGGAACATCTTTTTCCTGGTTCCTCATTAGATTCCGACGGAGGAATCAATTGGGACGCATTTTCCAGACTTGGACATGCGACACTTTTGGCGGGCACATTTGGGGTTCCAGAGCAAGCATCAAACTAGATTCAGGGAAACCCTTCCAACCCATTTCATAGTAGACCAAGGCGGTTGTTTTGAGACATATCTCATCCGATTCCGACGGTGGAATCACTAGGACACATTTTACCAGAAGAAGAGGGGTGCATTCCTCCAGGGGTATCGATCCGGGGTCCAAATTCATCAACAGAGGGGTCCAACAGATACCAGTACTGAGGACTAGATCAGGGCACATCATTTGGGACAGTTTCCAGGCCATTCCGAGAAGTATAGCTCCTAGGGAAAACTTTGCAGACTTCCAGCAGTTACCGTTAGAGCTGCCATAGTCCCAACGCATCTATTGATTCCACAGTGCTCCCATATTCCAGGTATCATCTTTTAGTTGCTTATTTGTATTCCGGCTAAGATCCTTTGTTTGTTGATCTAGTCGAGTATTGTCAGTTTATTCAGCTGCATTTGGCCATTTTGTAATCCACGAAGATATCATAATACAAACTTTGTAGTCCTTTGTTGCGTTTATTATTTGTATGATCATTTATATGTTGTAAACCACAGTTCATGATTCACCTCTAGCAGGCTATCATGGGTTTTTCAAAACCTATAGATAGATCAGAGAGAGGTTCTCATGGAAGGGCCTCAAACAAGAGGTTATGAGACACGTCAGTGAGTGTGTGACTTGCCAGCAGAACAAGTCAGAGCATGCTCTCCAGCAGGGTTACTTCAGCCACTCCCCATTCCAGAGAAAAAATGGGAGAGTATATCTATGGACTTCATCATAGGTCTACCCAAGGTCCAGGGTAAGGACTGTATCTATGTAGTGGTCGACAAATTGACCAAGTTTTCTCACTTCTATGCCATACCGACAGAGTACAACAAAGTTCAGGTAGCCGAGATTTTCTTCAGGGAGGTCTTCAGACTTCATGGGTTGCCAAAGAACATCATCAGTGACAGGGACAGTCGGTTCATAGGGACATTTTGGAGAGAGTTGTTTCGGTTGGTGGGGATAGAGTTGACACCTAGCACCAACTATAACCCTCAGATAGATGGGCAGACCAAGATTGTCAACAAGTGGGTTGAAGGGTATTTGAGGAACTATGTAGGAGGACAATAGAGAACATGGGTAAAGTGGTTACATTTAGGAGAACATTGCTACAACACCACCTTCCACATGTCCATTGGTATGACACCCTTCCAAGCATTGTATGGATATGATGCTCCCACTTTGGTAGACTTGGTATTCGGGGAGAGCAGAGCTCCCAAGGCCAAGGATTGGATCATAGAGAGTCGGGAGATTCTCAAGTTGTTGAAAGAGAACCTGCAGACGACACAAAATTGACAGAAGATAAGTGCAGACAGGCACAGGATCGAGCATAACTTTGAGGTTGGAGATTTGGTTTTCTTGAGACTCCAACCCTACAGACAATCATCTCTGAAGAAGAGTGGGGCCGAGAAGCTCGAGACCATATTTTATGGTCCTTATAGGATCATGCGCCGAGTAGGCGAGGTTGCTTATGAGCTAGAGCTTCCAGAGGGGAGCAAGATTCATAACATGTTCCATGTGTCTTGCCTAAAAAAGGAAGTGGGACAATTCATTAGCACATCAGAGGAGCTTCCCCCGTTGGATGAGGAGGGACAGTTAGAGTTAGTTCCGGAGGAGGTTTTGGATTTCCAGGAGTGGAAACTGAGGAGCAGGGTCATCAAAGAGTGTTTGATCAGATGGAGAGGACTTCTAGTAGAGGACACTACTTGGGAGAGCGAGCAATTGTTGCAACACCCTGGATTGCTATTGCTTGAGGACAAGCAATTTCAGGAAGGGAGGACTGTAATGTCCCTTTCCAAATAGGAGCTCTAGAGAGGAGGCTTAATGGTCTAAACCGCCCCGTTAGAATATAGCCAGGGCCAAGAGGGGTAAACAAGGTTACTAGAGGTCACTCCAGTCACATGTGTTATATTCGGAAAGTGACATTGATCTAAAAATGGTTAAAAGCACTTTTAAGTGATTATGAGCTAAAAATAGAAGTCAACAGTGAATTAGGGTTTCAACAATGATTTAGGGTTTTGTAAGTCAACAGTGAATTAGGGTTTCAACATGATTTAGGGTTTTGGAAATCTATAAAGGAAGGGTCAACAACCTAATTCATTATTATTCAGATTATGACTTATCATTGAGGAGAGAGGCACATCTTAGGAGAGATAGTTCAGTTGATTCCAGGAGGAAGACACCAGTTGGCTGATTTCAGTGTTGAGAGACACACCCTAGTCACTGGGAAGATCATCTAGGTCTTCCATCATTCTTCAGCGGCAATTATACAATGTTTAGCAGCAAGGGCGCATTCATCCAAAGTGAGGGCGCAACTTCTGAGAGGGTTTTTAGTCGAATTATCCCATCCAGGGAGAATTCTGAGATTTCCCTCCGACCCATTTGAGAGGAGGGAAAGGTGCATCTTTTTCTTGGTTCCTCATCAGATTCCGACGAAGGAATCAACTGGGATGCATTTTTCAGACTTGGACGTGCAACACTTTTGGCGGGCACATTCGGGGTTCTAGAGCGAGCATCATACCAGATTCACGGAAACCCTTTCGACCCATTTCCCAATAGACCAAGGCGGTCGATTTGAGACATATCTTGTCCAATTCCGATGATGGAATCACTAGGATGCATTTTTCCTGAAGAAGAGGGGTGCATTCCCCCAAGGGTATCCATCTGGGGTCTAGATTCATTAGCAGAGGGGTCCGATAGATACCAGTACTGAGGACTAGAGCAGGGCACATCATTTGGGACAGTTTCCAGGCTATTCCGAGAGGCAAAGCTCCCAGGGTGAACTTTCTAGACTTCCAACAGTTACCGTCAGAGCTGTCACAGTCCCAACGCATCCATTGATTCCACAGTGCTCCCATATTCCGGGTATTATATTTTAGTTGCTTATTTGTATTCCGGCTAAGATCCTTTGTCTGTTGATCTAGTTGAGTATTGTTAGTTTATTCAACAACATTCGACCATTTTGTAATCCACGGAGATATCATAATACAAACTTTGCAGTCCTTTGTCACATTTATTATTTGTATGATCATTTATGTGTTGTAAACCATTGATTCTATACACACATTAGTAGCGTTTCCTAGACTAGCCAAGTCAGGAACATTACATAAAGTGGCCTCGAGAATTCACCCCATTTCTTGGTTTATAGAAAGGAGGGAATTATTACTCTTAATATTTTTCTACCTTCTTTACAAATCTCCAAAGCAATCTTGGGTGAAATTTATTGAAATGAGAATCAAATGAATTCTTTGATGAAATTAGAAAAGGAAAGAAAGAAGGTCGAACAAAAGTTGTTTGCGCACTAATTCCTAGTCAAACATTGATTTGAAAATAACATTTCAGACAAATTATTTTAGATAGGTGACCTCATACATATGTGGGATAAATCCCACTAGCCAAAAGGAAAACATCTTAAGCTCTCCCCACTATGGGTTGGTCCATGCTAGATATCAAGAAATTGAGCTAGAATACTTACCAACTTTAAGATTTAGAGGATATTGAATTCCCTCTATTGATCATTGGCCTACACCTGAAACACTACTTCCACTTTTCCATTCCCAAAGGGTGGACTAGTGTGTACATAGTATTTAGGATTTAGGGTGGATTAGTGTGTAGGTGGATTTTCCTTTTCCTATTCATTTTTTCTAGTTATTTTATTTTCAAATAAATTAGACAAAGAGTCTTAGATATCTTTTCATCATCTTCCAAGGGTCATTACAATTAGCATGATAGGGTAGTAGTGAAGCCTTGCAATATTGTTCCTCTACATATTACCTCATGACAACCCTCTGAATTTGCTGGTAGCTCCCTTTGAGGAAATGTTGATCATATAAAGGAAACTACTCTTACAAAGCTGAAGATTGAAATTCTTAGTCAAATCTTTCATGGGTTATCTTATCCTTGATATGACCTATTTTATAAATCCCAATATAAGGTGATCAATCCTACTAATAAAACTTGGTTTGGATGCTTCTTCTCCCCAATATATTAGAAAACAAAAAGAGAGAAAAAAAGGAACAAAAAGGAAGTCGATAAATAAGGAGATGAAACACCCTTTGTAGGGACTATGGGCACCTAGCTAGCAATAGAGCATTGTTTGTGACATCACGGTGACTCCATTGGGACTATGGATGTGCAAAGGACACTGGAGAAACACTTGAGGGAATTTCTATAATTATATTTGAGAAATATAATTCAAATCCCTATCCATAAAGGATCAAAGAATTGATATTGAAGCCAAAGTAATAGGTTCTTGTCCCTTCATTCTTATTAGGATAAGTTCCATGGGGACTAGTGTTGTTACATTCCATGAAGGTCTCCATTGATTTTTTTTAATGAGGCAACTTGAATGGATTTCAATAATTGATTGATATTTATGAAATGAAATATGTCACCTTTTCGTGATCACTTCCATGCTTTGTTTAGAGATAGAGAGATTAGGTTATTGCAACGAGTTTCCATTTGTTGACCATGCAACATGCCCATATGCGTATATGGGTCCACTTGGAAAATTTTACCTCTTGGAAGTCCCACGGATATTAAATTTTTTAAACATGGATTCATATAGTCTAAGAATTCCATTTGGACTTCTCAATGTTGATCAACATAATTTTGTGAAGTTTGGATGAAAACCCTAAAACCATTCACAGAGAACCTAGCTAGACAAAATCACATAAAACTTGCAAGAGAATTGAGAGAGAGAGACACAATAATGAGAGAAAAAAATGAGAAAATATATTAATCACAACATAATGAATGAGTAAGCCCCCGGGGGGCAGCTCAATTGGCAAGGGCCGTGAAAATGAAGTTCCACGAGGATTCGAGTTCAAATCCCCCCGACTTACCTTGTGTGCCGCGTAAGGGGCATCGTGGGCACAGCTAGAAGTTATAGTGGTAGCGGTTATAACACGGCCACGTGTAACGCGAGCACGTGCCCAACTAGTTGCTGATTCCTCCAGACACTAAAAAAAAAAAACATAATGAATGAGTAATACACACACATATAAGTAATCCAAGAGAAGCAATGCACCAATCTTAGGGAGTACATGCGCCATATGAGTGATCTAAAGGAGATTTGGAAACTAACTCATTGTAACATGAGTCAAGTACTAGCTAGTCTTAGTTAATTGTTTAAGAGGAAACAATTTAAGTGAGTGACAAGTGTGGATACCAAGAATAACACATTCATGCAAAGGAAGTGCGTTTTCATGCCCTAAAATATAGGTAATAGATGCATGAGTGGTCTTCCACTAGTCAACTGAGTCTGAACTGAAGTCCTAAGTGAAATGATAATGTGCCCTATTTTATAGGAAGCACCCTATTTTGTAGGAGAATCTAAAACTTAAAAAAAAGTGAATATGTAAGTGTGTAATATCTCCAACAAATTTTTGTCCCCTCAACCTAAAAGATTCCATTAGAAGGTCAATCAAACCATTTTTTTTTTGGGTTAACCACCTTTATTTATACCTTGTAGGGTCAAAGATTCAAAGTGCCCAAATAAAAAAACTCCATCCTTTATTCTTAGAAAGGATCACATTCTTTGCATTGGAAAGAGAGAAACATTTGAATAAGGGATTGAGAGGTTTTGAATATTAATCTTTCGAAGTACGCATTCCCAAGTTGCCAAATACTAGACACAAAGAGTTACAAAATGGTTCAAAATGTGTCCATGGGTTAAGTAAAAATTGCTTCTGGAAGCAGGTTTAAAGGAGGTTTTCCGTAGACCCAGTGGGACATCTACGACTGTGTGCCTAAGTCAAGGAAGCAACTTACCATGTTTTATTGGTCTAGGATAGTATGCTTATGGATTGTTTTCTTTGCACCATATCCGCCTTTGGTTTCTCGGGTTTCTTAGCTCCTTATTGAAAGCTTCATGTGTTTTTAGTGGGCCCTTATGATCAACTATTTCTTATCATGGCTAGTTAGCATAGGAAGTCATTTTACTCTATACTTTTAGACTTATCCTCTCAGTCTTCTACCAGGCCTCCTTGTTTTTTCCTGCAATTTTTTTTTGTAGTCAGAGTTCTCTTAACTTCTTTCACCTTTCTCTCTGAGTTTGAGCCTAGTTATTATTTGTTTTTTTCTGGGACCCCACTTCTCCTTTCTGCTGAGCCACGACAGTGTATCCTTGTCTCCCTCTTCATTACTCTTCTCGAGGTGACTGTTTTATAAGGACCCTTTACTCTTCCTTCATGGAGTTTGAGAACTCTGCCCAGTTAGGTGGAGAGGACATGGACCAATGGGAGTGACAAGGACTTCTAGCAAAGATTAACGAGATCTGTAACAACTACTACAAGAAGGCGGAATACAATAACTCTTCAAGGAAACCTGATTTTGGCTTATCTCCGACTGCAACTCCTTGTTTTCCACAACCTGTCTAGTCAAGTGACTTTGAAAAAGCCACAGGCTTGCCTTGGGAGATAGGCACCTCTTACCAACAATTTACAGAAGGCGACCTCCTATGGAAGGTCGTTTCTACTCTCGATAACCCAACATTCTCTCTACAAAGGACATATTATAGTTTTCCTAGGACATATAAATGTTCAGAGCGCAAAGAAGATCAAATAAGTCACAAGGGAGGGACCATAAATCGACCACAGCGAGTGTGGAAGCCTAAGAGGAAAAAACATTGTTTGGTCTTGGGTATGGATGTAGGTCTGGAGGATGCCTGTAACCTGGCCATGTGTGCTCTTATGGGCAGGTTCACTTACAAAGAGCGTTGTACACAAAATCTATCAGAATGGATGAAGACCTCTTGGGAGCTAGGCGTGGGTTATACTTCAGAGGTAATAACACTTTAAAAATGATGGATGGGCTTCATCTTCAAGAATCTGAAGGACTTGAAAGTCATCCTTAACAAGTTCTGGTGTTATGGTGGAGGCATATTAATGTTGAAACAATGGCGCGTCGACTTCAATTCGAAAACTGAATATTTCAGCTACCGACATCTCTGGATTCTTCTCTCGGGGCTCCCACTTCAGCTATGGAACCATAAAGATCTTGAGCAGATAGGAAACTCCTTGGGACGTTTTATCAAAGTTTATGAGAGTGCTCTAAGAGAGGAAGACAAAAGAATGGCTAGGTTCCTAGTTGTAGTTGACTTACATGCTGTCTTATTGGAGACTCTTGACATCAAATGGAGGGACCATCTCTATGTCCAAAGGCTGGATTACTTAGGAATTCCATTATGTTTCTCTTTGTGTAGAAGAACTGGACATTTACACAAATAATGTTCCCAACCCTTTGGTGTAGGTAAGACAAAGGACTCTCCAGATCCAAACCTGGAGGATTGCTATTCTCCTTTGGGTGATACACCTTTGGCGGGGGCCTACCCGGGTTACACTACAACCAACAGTCCTGAACCGGTGGAGTCCTCTTTCATAGGTAAGCTCAGATTCTTCTATCCACACTTATATATCTCTTTATCAACTTGGGAGAGGGACTGGTTAGATAGTCAATCCCTCTTAAACCCAATCTCTATTAATCTGGTTGACCTGACTACTAGTACAAACCCAAGTCCCTCCTCTCCGGACCCCTCTTTGCCCCGGATCAACCTCGTGTAGAACCGCTCCCCTTGTAAGTTATTGATATCTCAAAACCTAACTGTTAGTCCAGAGGAGGAAGACCCCCTGTTACCCCCGGGTTATACAGAGTCGATTGATAGTGACCCCACTTTGGAGGAAATGATCTCGTCCTTAGTATCTCACATCGATGTTTTATCTGAACCTAGATCTATTCTGACTTACCTTGGGGGGGATCTAATTCTGGACACATGTTCTATGGAAGCCTTGACTTCGTCAAAGGGAAAAAAACCAGTCACTGGGAAGGAACAGGCTTGGTCACGAGGTTTAGGACTGGAACTCTCTCCCTTAAAAACCCGGAGTGCACGTAAAAAAACTGGCTCGACGCTTTCTTCTTTTGTTTTTCTTTCGACTGATCAAGATCAAGGGATGCTTAGAGGCATGAAATCCCTTGCACAGGTGAAGTCATGATCCTCCTCTCCCTCAATCTCAGAGGGGTGGGAGGCCCCCTAAAAGCAACCTCTCTGAAAAGGCTCCTAGAAAAAACACAACCCTCAGTTATTTTTTTTCAAGAAACCCCGGTGGAGGCGGAAAAGGCCAGGAATTTCATGTTTACTCTTAGAACTGAATGGATGATGTGCACGGTTAGTTCGGTCAGAAATTTTGGTGGCCTCCTAGCCTCGTGGGACCCTACATGTTTTGATTTTTCTCCGGTTTTAAGCGTTGGAGGAATTTTGTTATCTAGTTCTTGTTTCACTACAGAAAGGAAGTTGTCGATGATGAATATCTATGGCCCGTGCAAAGACCCGAAACTATTCTGGGAAAAGGTCGATAGAGATGGACTATTAGCACTCGACTACTTAATCCTGACAAGCAACTTGAATCTATCCACAACTCCAGAGGAATCTTGGGGCGAAAATGCACTGGTCGATTCTTTAGCTGGCTTTTTCAAAGGTTTATTCACAAAAAATAATCTGGTGGACACGGCCCCTATGGAAGTAGTGTCGGCTTGGAGAAATGGAAGAAAAGGGTCGGAGAGCATCTCAAAACGACTGGACAGGTTTCTTGTGGTGGAAAAAATTCTTCAGTCCATAGGCCGATTTCACGCTTGGGTCGAGTACCCTTTTATCTCCGACCATGCACCTATATTTCTTCAGTTAGAAGATGACAGACATAAGGCGACTTTCCCCTTTAAGTTTAATCCTGCCTGGATAGAAGACGAGTCATTCATTGCTTTAGTTCGAGAGGTTTGGTCGGATGTATCTTTTTCCCAACAAGAAGGTGCTCAGAACATAATTGCAAATAAACTCTCTAGTCTGAAGAGCGGACAAAATCCTGGTCAAAAGTTAAAATATTTAAAGAGTGCATGGATCTGGAAAAACTTGAGGCTGGAATTGATGACCTTCTTTGTCAAAAGGCTAATGGTTCACAGTTCATAGACTATGAGGAAATTATTTGTAATCTGGAGAGTGAGAGAAATAATAAGCTTCTTGAGGAGGAGGAGCGTTGGAGACGGAAAAGCAGAGCGATTTGGATCGTCAGTGGAGACAAGAACCCAAAGTTTTTCCATCAGTTTGCTAGCTATCACAGAAAAAAAAACCATGTTTGGGAGATTGAGGATGATTCAGGTAAAGTATTTGTGCGCAAGGAGGACATTAAGAAAGATGCTATCAACCATTTCTCTTCTTACTACAAATAAACTAATTCTTGTCACATTGAGGATCAGATAGAGACCGCAAGACTTTTCCCAAGAATGGTAACGAAGGAGGATGCTATAGTTTTGGAAAAACCCTGGACTTTGAAGGAAATTTTAGTGGTTCTAAAAGGGTTCTCAAAGGACAAGAGCCCCGGGCCGGACGACTGGACGATCGAATTTTTTCTACCTTTTTTTGACCTAGTTGGGAAAGATCTACTAGAGATGGTGGAGGAGGCTCGCCTAAAAGGTAAAGTACAAAAAAATTTAAATGCTACCTTTATTGCATCGATCCCAAAAGTAAATGCCCCTATAACTTTTTTGGATTACCGTCCTATTGAGCTCTGCAATTTGTGTTACAAGATAATTTCAAAATTAATTGCACTTAGATTGCGCCCCATCCTCTCACGTGTTTTTTCAGAAGAACAATTGGGCTTCCTCAAGGGAAGGCAGATCTCAGATGCCATAGGCACCGCTCAGGAATGTCTACACAGTATCAAGACAAAAAAGATCCAAGCAATTATTTTGAAATTAGACTTAAAAAAGGCATATGATTGCATCAGCTGGGATTTTCTTAGGATTGTCCTCATACAATGTGGTTTTGGTCAAGAAACTACTAATTGGATTATGGGCTAGGTAACTTCAATAGTTTTTGCTATCCCGATAAATGTAGAGGCGACTTCTTTTCTGCAGAGTGAGCGGGGGCTATGGCAAGGTTTCCCTTTATCTCCTTTTTTATTCATCCTCGTTATGGAAGGACTAAGTATCATGTTAAAAAAGAGCCAATCAGAGGGGACCCTTACGGGAATCAAGGTGACGAGACTCACAAAAATCCTACATCTCCTCTTTGTAGATGATGTGATTATCATGACAAATTCAAAGCTTTCAGAATGGCTAGAAATAAGGAAAATCCTCAAATTTTTCTGTCGAGCTGTCGAGCCTCGGGTTTAAGTATCATCTCTCAAAAATCAACTTTTCACCACTTTGGAATCCAACCTGAATCCTTAGCAAAACTAAAAGAGTTGTTTAGCTATGAATTCAAAGATCTAACAAGAGGTTTTAAGTATCTTGGCATTTTTTTTAAAGCTAGAAAATTACAAAGCTGAAGAATGGACCTGGCTCATTGAAAAAATTGAAAGAATGATAAACCACTGGTGTAATAGAATGTTATCACTGGGGGGCAGGTACATTTTAATAAAATATGTCTTGGAAAGTATTCCCATTTATTGGACGTCTATATCTCATGTACTGCTATCGGTCCTTACAAAATTACGTCAGCTATCCTTCTCTTTTCTTTGGGCTGGAAACCAAAAGATTTTCAAATATCACTTGTGTTGGTGGGACCTGGTTTCGTGACCAAATATTTTCGGAGGATGGGGTCTCTAAAATCTCAACTTCTTCTACAGGGCCTTAGCTACAAACACGCTATGGCGAGTTCTGACAAAACCCGACATCTGGAGCAAGGTGTTAAAAGAAAAATACCTACCTCATGCCCAGCTTCACTCGTGGCTCAGAACGGTTACAGCTAGATCGACGACAGGGTCTCAAACTTGGAAACATTTAACCAATTCATTGTTGATTATCCTCCATTGGATGGCCTAGAATCCAGGCAATGGCCACTTGATAATGATTGGAAAAGATTTTATTTTAGGCATGGGAAAGGATTCTCTGCTCTCCAATGTGTTAATAGAAAAATCGAACTCAAAAATAATTTTCCTGTTATTTCAAGCAAGCTCCCCACAAGTCCAATGATCTTTAGGAGCAAACTGGTTATCTAGTTTTGATTTGGAACTTGAGGGAGACTTGGCCACGAAATGGGAAGCTTACAGGAAAATTCTAAAAAGCACCAGAATCCTCCTTCAGAATTGCCCCGACTCTTTACTCTGGATGGGAGGTGACTGCTCTGACAATCTCTCGGTAAATAATATTTACAATGCAATTGCAGAAATGTTCTGGGCGCCAAGAGTGTTTGGATGGAGACGAAATTTCTGGAAGTGGAATTGTCCTTTAAAAATAAAACTCCACACCTCGTTAGTCACTAAAAATAAGATTCTGAGTGGAGAAATCTTCATAAATGGGGTTGGATGGGTCCAGGCTTCTGCCCCTTATGCAAACAAAACAAGGAGTCGGTTAAGCATCTATTTATCCATTGCACTTTCGCTTTTTATGTATGGAACATGGTACTTAAGGATCTGTTCGTGGTTCGTAGCTGGAATGATAACACTATACATGAATGCTTTAGAAATTGGATAGAAACAAATTCGTTGGTTGCTTCTTTACCGAATTTTTAAAATTGGCACATATGGAATGAAAGGAACTATACCTTATTCGAAGCAGGAACACCGTCGACACATAAGGTAGTTTACAAAACCATCACAACTCTTAAATTTCATGGCAACAGGATAAAGTCAACCTTTTCACGTCCTCAAAAGATGGTAGTGCCTGTCGACATAACTGTAGCGTGGTTTGATGGGGCGACTCAGCAGAAGGAAGGAAACTGTGGGGCTGGGGGAAAGATTGTTATCAACAACTCCACCTCTTACTCATGGGCTTTCAATTGCGGAAAAGGATCAAACATCAAAGCAAAACTATTGGGGGTTTGGGCATCTCTAGTCCTAGCCTCTAGATTATCCATTCCAGACCTGCTTATGCTAGGGGATTCAAGGATTGTTATTGATTGGCTAAACAAGAGATGAGACATTCAAGTAGCATCTCTAGAAAGCTGGAAGGAAAGAATCTTAGAATCCATGTCTCCTTTCAGAAAAATCACTTACAACCACATCTATTGAGAGGAGAACAAAGACGGTGATAGATTATCAAAGCTGGCTCTTGGAAAACAGCTGGGGAGAATTGCTTATAGCTGAAGGGAAGATGGAAATGAGGGTCCCACCCTTCACATACAACTCTTCTAATAATGCCTCTTTTGAGTGTTTTTAGCTGTTTTGTCTATCTAATCTGGGTACTTCATATATTGGTCTCTTTTACTATTGGATGCAATGCCCCAGGTTTATGTATCAATCTGCCCCCATTAGAATTGTTTTTTAGAGCTAGTCAACCCGATCTCAGAGATATAGGTAGATGTTGTATTGCTCTCTTAGAGATATAGGTTCTATTTCTTTTGTATGAAAAGTGTAGTCTTTTGTACTTTCTTTATATTTTGCTGAGTATAAAAGAATTAATTTTCCTGTGGAAAAAAGTTGCCAAATACTCACTGCTCTAGGGGGTAGAAATTACGGGTAAGTTGTTCGTTCTCAGCTTTCGAGCACCTTTGATTTGAAGTTTGGGTAAGCCTCATGTGATTGTGTTTCAAAGTGATAATCCCTTTCTGATCAAAAGCCTAAGTTAGTGGTGGGGCCCACCATACCCTATTTGAAATACGAGACTATCACCAACAAGAACTTACCATTCGAAATCCACTAAGAACTCAAATGACTTATGCTTAAAGACAATTCAAAGCTACGACTATGTGCTTGTTGTTTGACCTTTTAAAGTCTTCCAATGTAGAAGTTGGGTCAACTTTGCTTTATTATATTTGGAAGCCCAGGGTAGGGTCTCTATCCTTTTATAATTGCAATTTTTTTTCAAAGGTCTCTGTCATATAATCTCACAATTTTTTTTCGAAGGTCTTTTTCATATAATTTCACAATTCTTTTTCAATGTTCTGTCATATAATCTCATAAACTCCAACACTCAGGGAGTTCTTTTTTATTCTTGTATTCATTTGAACTTCAAATCATTCTGACCTACATTTGGGAACCACCTTTCGAATTCAAGTAATATAGCACTAAGGGAACACCTTCGAATATATGGATTCAAAGGATTTATTCATATTTCAAAAGATTTAAAATCTGAATGAGAAATTTTCGTTTGATATCCCAAATTGGGGGTGGGGCATGCCCCTTACTCATTTGAAATGGATTTTTTTGGTCTTTAAAGCTCAATCAAGTTTCTAATGTCTGAGTGTTAAACAAATAAATTCTTGTGTTTTCATTTTTTCAAAATCCAATTCATGGCTCAAATACGTTAATGGTAAAATGGGAAAGGCTTCAACTCCTTAAGCCTATTTGGAAAATAACCTCCTACTATAGTCACAATACCATTAGGGTCGATAGTTCAAATACGATCTCCCTTAACCCAACAGTTTTAAAATTTGTGGAAACCATGGGTTAGAACACAATTCTTAGCTTTAGGTAAATTCAATACTCTTGTTGGAATTCCCTATATACTTTATTAGTCCTTCAACGATTACCTTATTAGTCCTTGTTGAAGGCAAGGAGACTATAGCTATGTGAATTAGTTTGCTAGTTGGTCAACTTTATTTTCGTGTTTTTCAAAGTTTAATATTGTTATGTTGTTTTTTTGCATTTATTTAAAAGAATTAAATTGTTTTTTCACTAGGTTAACAATAGCAACACCTCACACATTAATTTATGTATTTCAACCATTTTTCTGTTCAACTTGATGATGAGCTTTCCCAATTTCTCTATTGTTCTCTAGCTAAATAAATTATTCCAAGAACTAACTCTCAAAATACTTACATAGGTGTCCTTACTGTCTTTGAACGCTTCACACTCTAAAATGAAATGTTTTTCTGTTTCCACTTTTCCAAAAATGCAAAACATACACACCCTTTATTCCCAAACTTCATTTCTGGAGATATTATAGAAATGATGATGATAATTTAAAATGCAAATTAATGATATAAGTTTAAAGGATAGTTGAAAGACGTGCATGTATGATTCTCAAAGTTCCGAAACCATCTCTCGATTTTTGAAGCCTATGTATCACTTGGTAATTGGAATCATTTTTTTATTTCAAAAATGAGTTTTCGGTAGTATCTTCGAGTGCTCCATAGTCAAAGATACATCTCGGTGCTTCAAGGACTTCCATCAGAGCTTCCAGTTGTAAAAACCGAAGCGATGTGCAGAGCAAAGCAAAGCAAATGTTGAAAACCTCGTTCTCAGGTGAAACTTCCTTGCTTATTTCTAAAAGTCTATTTGAAAACTTTGTTGAATAACATTTACCTAATTCGAATTCAGGTAGTAATTGCATAGACTTAGCTGCGAATTTAGATTATTTTATGTTACTTTGAAATTCATAGATAAAATTCACATTCCAAAGCCCCGAAACATTTTAAGATTGGCTTAGATCCATTTGGGTCTATAGCGTTTGAGTTTCTCAGAAGTTCTTCGAGCCACTCAATTCAAAACTCAGAGAAATATACAGGTTTATTCAAATAAAATGGTCGATTATTTTTCCAATCAGACATGATTATATTTCTCTTGGTTTTGATTTTAGTAACAGAGATATCGTTATGGCCCTAAATTAAGGAAAGACGGGAAAAGTTGATGATGGAGAAGCTCCAACTGTTTCAAAGTCAGAAGCCAAAAATACTGTTATATTCAATGATACTGCTGCTAACACATGCTTTCTAGCATAAAATTCCTATGGATTATTGTTCGAACTGCGCCTCTTCCCCTAGTAGTACAAGAGGAAGCTAGAAGCAATTAAGATTTTGACAAAGCCCAATGTAATTTTATGGTTCAAAAATCTTACCTACACAGTGTTGCAGCTGGCCAAACATAATTATTCCCATGTCCAAATGTCATCCAATAGTTGGTTAACAAAGCCAACCCTAAGAACAGACATACCTACAATGATACTGGAAAATGCATTGGCTCATTTGTACCGAACACTATTGCTAAAATATGTAAGTTCACAAACCCTTAGATTCTACTGGGTCGAGAATGTATAAGGAAATTCATTTAAAAATGACCTAGTCAGAATCCTACAGGATTGATGGTATGGAGGTAGAACCTTTCAAAAGCATCCAAGTGTGGTCTACCCAACTATTCATTTGAAGCCCCCAGTTGTGGAGTTCATAGTGTTCATGATCAGATTTTATGGAGAAAGGAATGCCACACATCTAAAATAATCTTCAGTGCCTTTGATGCATCAAATATTGTATTAAGGATCGATAATTAATTGAGCTGACACAAGTTCAAGCAATTTGACTTTAACACTCTAGAAGGTCCATGAAACTCTTATTGATCAAATGCCAAAATTATACATGGGATATTACCTGATGGATACAGTCTGCAATATGCCCAATTCTTTCTCGGGAATGGGTTCACCTTGGACCCATCCAGGCCAACTGTGCAAGTATATCACCAAGATTTGTGGAGGAATAAGTCTGCAAAAAAATATGAATCCATATGTGATCAAACTTTATTATTGTTTTACGAAATCATAGTCCACATGATATTTTTTGAGGAGGCCATAAGTTTGATGTGTAAAGATTTCACCTACAAACTAGTTTAACCTACAAACTAGTTTAACCCTTGTAGGGACTTATCCAAACTCTGATTTCTGTCTCCGATAAAACTTCAACAGTAAACATTCAACTGTACTTTATGAGCAGAAATGCAAACGACTAAGAACTTTGCAGCAGAAATAGATGAACAATAGACAAATATCATTTGCATTTAACACAAAAATATTCGGGCAATGCTCCTAGAAAAATTAGTAGAGAGAGAGATTTTATTATTTCTAGAGCTCACAGAAAAATGATACACCTTGAAATTGTTGATTTTTCTAATTTCCAGATCTGAGAATTATTACCTTATGATTTCCAACAGATTTCAATGCCACTGTTATCATAGAATAATTACACACTGGAAATTTCAACTAAAATAAAATTGCAGTGGAAATAACAGAATCATAGAGAGATAGCCATGCACAATAGACACAAGATTTATCCTGGGAAAACCCGAACTCGGGATAAAAAACCTAGCAAACTTTTCTCTAAAATAAATTTAATCCAAGTTCACAAATACATCACCAAAAAAATGAAGAATCCAAGCACATAGAAGGTTGCGCCTTAGTGTGAGGAAGAACCCTCAAGCATGGCGCATCACTGGACAAAGATAACGCAACTGGCAACCGACAACTGGCACTGCAACTGGAAATTGACACGAAGCAATTGAGCAATGCGCACAAAAAGAGGAGAGTTGATGAGATGTGTAATAATGAAATGAACTTGCCTTTATTTATACTAGTCAAGTCACTTTATTTTACTGGCAAGGCCGACTTGTCATTTTTATTCTTTAATTTTATTTCATTTCTTTTGTTGCTTTTACAAGTGTTTCTTCAATGCTTCAATGGCATCTGTTATAGCGCAAGTTGTAGGTTAGACAAAGCTCGACCCAACTACAAAGCAAGTGCTACAACTTGGGAATCCTACACCCAATGTCACCTCGATGTAGGTCCCACACTTCAAGGGTGACTAGGTCACTCTAGGGAGGCGATCCCGGTGACCTTAGGGGGATTGAGATGGAGATGAAGGGAAATGGAAGTGAAGCCCCTAGAGGTCAAGTCTAATTGGAGTGAAATGTGTAGAATGAAGTCTTGGGAAGGTCCAAGGGTTGCCAAGTGTGTTGAGTAACTTGCAAATGGTGAAATACCTGCCCGAGCCACAAGAAAAGACACTTTGCAATGATGTATGTTAGTTGGATCAACAAGTTAATCTTGTTGTCCCTAATTTTCAGCAATAGATAACAATATATATCAACAATAATATGGTACTATAAACTGTTCAATAAATGCAAGAGAAAGACTAGCAAATGACTAGCTAAACTCAAGATGAAAAACCAATATTCTTAGCATAAAAGATAAGGCTGTTGTAAACACTTGTATGCAACAAATTATATCAGTCTCATGAATGTAACATTCAATGTATTACAACAAGAAAACCAGCCACTGAAATCCCCTCAAACTTTGCCAAAAAGTGCACTGGATCAAGGAGAATAAGTGTGCAAACTTTGAGCAAAATCCAATGGTTGGTAAGAGAGTTATTCAAGCAAATGAGTTAAGGTTTCTGCATCCCTAATGGCTGAAGATGTAATTCTATAAAAACAACAAGAAGTAGTGGGAGAGAGGGGATGCCCAAGTAGAGGAAGACTCCTCTCAATGAGGAAAACCAACTTCAAGCAGGAAACCTTTCAAAAGATCAAAATTTGTGTTTCCCAATGCAATGATTTTATATCTCCAATGAAAAAAAGTATCACTGGTGCCTTTACTATTGGGTTAATGGAGTCAAATAAAGAAAGAGCTAGAGAAGCTACCTCCTTGGGGGTGTAAGCCCTTTTACTTCCTAAGGCAAGTTCCTCTAGCTAGGGTTTAAGCTAAAAGGGTGTATGCCCTTATACTTCTTTTAGCAAAACCTTGTATAATTAATGAGATAAAACATAAAGTGATGAATAATATGGTTGGGGTGTATGCCCTTATACTTCCCACCTAGCTCCTAGCACAACAATCCCTGACTTGAAAAAAATGATAGCATAATAGTAAAAGACCATACCAATATCAAGAGAGATGCTAAGATAATCCACCATAAGAGAAAAAGACAAGCCTTCCAAGGCTAGCGCTAGACTTCCACCAACCATTCATCAATAGATAGCCATAACCAAGAGCTAAAAGAGACAATCTTGCCAAAGATAGCAAAAATTTCAGACCAATACTTCTCACAACGAGGGAGAGTTATGTTAAAATGAGATCTTATGATCTCTTATTTATACAAAATGTCACCTAGTTGACTTGTCCACAAATTAAGGAGTAAAATACAAGACTAGGGGTCAACAACCTTAATCTTTCCCCCTTAACAAAGTAATATTAAACAATTCATTTAAAATTTCACTTTTTGCACAAATAAAACCCTAGTTTACATGGACGTCAACCCTTTAGGGGATGTTTTGGTGCTAGGAGAAGGTCATTGGTGTTAGAGAAACATGGGTAGGCCTCCAAAGGCCACATGTCATGAATATAAACACTCTCATCATGGTGAAGACCCTATTCTCCTCAAAATGTCCATGGTTAAATGAGTGGCGCCTCACCACCAAACCCTAGCCCCCCACACATGATGTCAAGCTAAAAAAGAGGACGTTTTTCCCCTCCTGGGAAAATCGTTTGGCAATTGAGGGTTGGGCTATGTCCTCCAAGTCATCATCAAGGCCTTTCAAGTCTGATCTTTCTCATCCAGCATGTGGGCCCTTGGCATCCAACCTATGGGCTTGTAGCCCCATGGAAGCCCAAGCTAGGCTTGTTCTTTCAAAATTGTCCACCAACTAGGTCCTGCAAAGAAAAATGAGCACGCCCTCCAAGGATCTCAAGTCATAACATCATGATAAGTGAATCCAATCAATAAATAATCCATCTAAGCATGCACATCAAATATCACTATATCAAACAATTAATTGCTCAAAGACACTATGCGACTTGTCAAGCTTGAATATGGGAGGGTTGATGAGGTGTCCTATTGGGTAGATCTTTCCCTAGGTCAAGGAAAGTTTCCAAGAGATCCCTCTCTAACGATGTAAAGTGGATGAAGTGGTTGGAGTCAAGACACAATGTGAATATGGCTCAGGACATATAAGGGGTTGTAGTGTCTCATTTATGGGTGCCTTTGTAGAGGGTGTGTGGTACCTTCGTCCGCAATGCACTTTTTCCAAGCCCATCAATTACCATTTATCTTTCTTTCTTTATTTTATTTCAATATAGCATAAGGAGAGGTTGAAGGTCACTGCCCTGGCATGGTGACCAGATGATGGCAATGTCACCCACAAACACTTAGTGGAGATGAGAAAGTTGGCTCGTGATGAGACCTCCTTTCTTTAAACCATGCAACTAAGAGCCATTACCCTAGTTTGGTGACCAGATGATGCTAATGTCATGCAACTAGATATTCATGGACATGATAGGTTGGCTTGTGATGAGTCCTACTATCCTTCAACTTACCTTTTAAGCATTCTTTATTATATTTTGGGTCCCCTTTAGTAAAACATAAGCATTTCGTTGCTTTATTGGGTGATCCCTAGGCAAAGCATCTGGAAGGTTTATACAAGGATTTTATCTTTTACCCAACATCAACCCCTCTAGGCCTTCAACCCCTTCTTCCCGTAGAATGAGGAACAACCCCTTCTTGGGTCAATACACCCTAAAATCCAAAGAGATAAGGAAATGGAGGGGAATAATGATGGAAAGTGGTAAGTATGGTCGGGAACGATACAATGGCTCATTAAGGGAGTTCCCAGTAGAAAATCCATCCCCAAGGAAAACCACTTACTGGGGCACAATGTCAACCACCAAGGTGAAGTAGGGAAAAAGGCATAATGTCCAAGCATATATCATGAAATCTAGAGCAATCTAAGATACAACATAATCAAATGGCTTAACTATTGAAATGATTCTCACCATAATACTGACTTGTACCTCATGGAGCAAGGCTCATTGCCTTCCAGAAGCTAGTTGGTGTGGTGGATGCCATCTGCAAAATTGTGACCATTTGTGTTGGTGAGTGGGTTTTCCATCTGTGCAAAAGGGTACTGCTGGTCATGTAGTCTCTTGAAACTCCATATCTACAACCTGAGAGCCTCGAGACATTATCTCCTTAGTTATCCACAAAATGGGGATAACAACGCTGATTTGATCTTCTTTTCTTCTATTTTCTTCTTATGCTTTATGGATTCTTCTTCAATGGTTTTCTTGAGATTTCCTTGTCTTCTTGGATTTCTTCTTTCATAGAAAAGTTTCTTGTGAGCCATGTTGATGATCCATCTCCACACAACTATGTCTAGCACCTCGGGTCTTATACCCGTCCTTGTCAAATCACCATGACTAAGGATAAAGACCACACCAGGGAAATTCACCATAGGTACACCCTTGTGAGTGAATGTCAATTTGATTCTATCTAACATGTGGAATGCACCTCAAGTCCATATCACTTGTCATGATCAAGGAAAGGACTACGCCTGGGTCCATTTACCACAAGTACACCCTTGTGATAAATGTATCCTATCTCCACTAGTCCACAACATAATCTAGGAGAAGGTATGCTTGATGCTTACGGGGGCCATTAGCCATAGGTACACCCCTGTGGGTGAAAGTATGCCCGATGCTACCACACACTGGAGGAACACTAGCACCTCGAGTCTTATGTCCTTTGAAGACTGAGCCTGGGCCATTCACCACAAGTACACCCATGTGAATGAATGTTTTCTCGATGTTGCATCCTAGAGATCCATCAACACCTAGAGTCTTTTTTCCTTTGAAGACTATGCCAGGGCCATTCTCCACCGGTTAAATCACCATGACCAATCTTGGGAGAATGTCTGCCCGATGTTTTTCAAACATCAACACTCCCTCTCAATGAGGGAGACATTCTGCATTACGCCAAACTTGTCATGAAGTAAACAAACTTCTCTTTGGACATAGTCTTGGTGAGAATGTCCACTATCTACTCATCTGTGGATATGTGTTGAAGCTTCATCGCTCCCTTCTATATGATGTCTCAGATGAATTCCTGCAAGAAATTTCTGAAGCCACACTACTTCATGACTTGGGACACTAGATGCGATATACTCTGTCTTTGTTGTATTGAGTGCTACAAAATCCTACTTCCTGCTAAACTAGGATATCATGGTTGATATCAAGCTGAAGTAGCATCCCGAGGTGCTCAATCTATCTATTGCACTCCCTTCCCAATCATAATTTGCATATCCCTGCAACCTCACTTCACCACCTGATACAAACCATATCCAACTATACCATGTCGGTACCTCAACACATGCTTTTCCACAACCCAATGGAACTGCCTTGGCTTCAACCAAATACTGACTTCGAGTGCTCTCTGCAAAGAAAATATTTGGCATGGTGTTAACCATGTACATCAAGGATCCAATCCATTGCCTATACATTGTGAGATCCATCAAATATGAATCTGAAGCAGAATCAGTCAACTCCTTCAGATTTGTCTCCATAAGTGTAGCCATGGACTTGCAGTCTATCATATCGAACCTCATCAATATCCCCTGACTGAGGAAGATCTCATCTGATCTCTGTCACACCTCTAATCCCAAGAAATAATACATTCGACCAAGATCCTCCACCTTGAACTCTGAAGACAACTCCCTCTTACACTTGTCAATGAGCCACTCTGCTCAACATACAATAGCAAGATCACGAGTTCACTATCTACAACCTTGTAGTAAAGGTTTGGATTTGCATCACTTTCAGTGAAGCCCAAACTTATCAATTTTCCATCAATCCGGGAGAACCACGCTCT
Organism: Picea engelmannii; assembly: GCA_009831015.1. NCBI lineage: Eukaryota > Viridiplantae > Streptophyta > Pinopsida > Pinales > Pinaceae > Picea > Picea engelmannii. The sequence continues at coordinate 340,905 of ML782232.1, forward strand.
GTGTGCCTGCGTGAGTCCATACAATGCTTCCTTCAATCTACAAACATGGGACTCCTTCCCATGTATCAAAAAGCCCTGAGGTTTCTCTATGTACACTTCCTCCTCAATCACATCATTGAGGAACATTGTCTTGATAACCATCTGATGTAATTTCCAACCCATCACTGAGGCAAGAGCAATGATAGTCCTAATGGAAGCGTACCTGGCGACTGGAAAAAAACATCTCCTCATAATCCACTCCCTCTTTCTGAGGGAATCCTTTTGCCACAAATCTCGTTGTGTACTTCTCGATGCTGCCATATGTAATATCCCCTCGTAGTGCCCCATTTATATTATGAATTGTAATCATGTTTTTGTAGGCTGGTGAGCCGAGTATTGATAAGTTGGTCGGATTATGTGTTTATTAGGTCGGAGAGCCTAAGTGTTAAAGGCCAGGAGCCTGATTTTGTATATGTAATTATGTAGATCATTAATATAATATATAAACATTGCTGCGTGCAGATTGACCACAAAAAAAGAGTGATGGGGGACTAAGCTTCCACAGAGTGGGTAAGGGAAAGCAGGGTTGAAAGGTTGGAAAGAGGGGCTAAGCTTAGGGGCTTAAGTCCTTGAGAATAATATTCTATTATTATTCCAAAGCCATGGGACAAACATGTTTTTATCCTAAGTCCTAGGAGAGGCAATGCATACAACTCCAACGTGTGCAAAAGGGAACACATGCAGCTATAGGAAGACAAGTGTCGACCTGGGCACATGTGGTTAAAAGATGAAGCGTCAGCTGAGTTGGGGGTTCGTTCTGCCAGTTTCCCCGATCCTCCATCTGAGACCTCTGTAATCGACCTCTGCATTGTTTCCTGGTCAGGAACCTAGTGAGAACCTGTGGGAAAACCGATGGACTGAGCCATGTATTCCGTGAAGCCCGAGCATCCTGTATATGTTTGTTTCGTGTGTGTGTCATAATGGTTGGATGTTGTGACCACATAGTTCCTCGACTGAGGGTGGCTTGCTATCGTCTGTTGTTTCTTACTGAGTCGTGATGTGTCTTAGTGTGGACTGTTGTCGTTTTTGGACGTCCATACCCAATTTTCGGTTGCTACTGTTATCCCTGTGTGAATGAGTGTTGAACCGTTGATGTTTTCCTCGCCTAGCGGGAGATGAGTCGAGGAGTATGTTGAAGAAGCGAGTTAGCATGCCTGTGGTAGAAGAAGTAGGTTGTCAGGCCTGTGATCAACTCTCTCCAGGTGAGAGAGTTTGCTGGGAAGTGGTATTCTCTCAGAGAGAGTCCAACACCAGATATAGAGCTATGAGAATTCCTGATTCGACCTATTGCCGAGACCCAGAGAGGGAGGTGAGACATCAATGGACTTTTCTTGTGAAGGTGTATACTTCCGGGTGGAACAAACATGTGGGGAATGAGAGTCTGTGAGTAATGGGCGTAAGAAGGATCCTAGAGAGAATCCTTTCGGTTGCTCTGTGCAATTTTCCTATAACCTCAGCGTAGTCTAGGATTCCCTTGCCCTAGGTGGAGCTTGGTCCCATCTCAACGGTGATCCACAACTGAGCGTGATGAGTAGCGTGGTATAAGGCTGGGAGGTTCGTGGAAGGTCTGCACGTGGTTGGTGGAGTTACTATAGTTTCAAAGATAAGTATCATTATGTATTTTAGTTTCAATTGAAATGCATGTTTGTGATGCTTGTGAAATTATCATGTATTCTGTTGCAATGATATTTACTGCTAATTCCATTATTTTTGTATGTTAGCAGTAATCCAATGATTACTTTGTATTGTTTGGTTAACTGAGTTAATTTGATTTAATATGCATGTTATATATAAATTTATTTGAATGTTCCGCATAGTAGCGTTGCTCAATAGTGAGGTTGATGGTCGGGGACGTTACACCATATGTTGCATGCTTGATCTTATAGATTCACTTGGAAGTCACCACATAATTCTCCTCATGTCTCGCTCAGAGCTAATTTCCCACACATCATTCTTCATGATGGATTGATACTCTTCCACCATGGCATCCTCTTAAACCTACTGGCTTGCTACCTCATTGGATGCTCCCTCTCTGACTGAGGAAAAAACTATACCTTAGTCCTCCTAACTTCCTGCCTCCTTTGACATTGTATCAAATCCTACTAAAACAAGTGGATCCTCCCATGAGGTCTCACATATCCTAGAGGCCTGCTACCTCTGAAGCTTCTATCTAGCCTCCTCAATTTATGACACCTGTCTGTCAGTCCTGAAAGATGTCTCTCTCCCACCTGAATCTAAGGGGGAACTACCTCTAAATGATCGAATCACCCTCTAAGTCAACTGACTCTCTATGAGATTAGGCTCACTCTTCGTCTGCATGCTCTCTCTTAAACTTGACTCCCTTTGAGTCTGTGCAATATCTAGAGCCATATTCTCCCTATGCACTTGCTGACCTCCTCTGAATTTTTATCTCCTATTAATTGTCCTGGGAGGTTTCTCCTCCCTATTGGATCCTGAGGGCAGACTCCTTCTACACTTTGGCTCCCTCTAAGCTGGTACTTGGTGGGGCAACCTGCTCCTCCTCATAACCGAACGGTTTATAATCAATGATGTGGCTCATCAATGTCATATAACTTGAGAAACTATAAGGTCGTTTTCTCTCCTTGAATGTATCATGGGGAGCTTCATGCCTCTTTTCATCCTGCAAAGTGTCACGAAGTCGAGCTGGCCTCTTCTTGGTCACTGCAACATCTCTAGGTAGATCCATCGGCCCTGCTAGCTCTTAATAGTCTGAAGGATGAAAAAATGGACTAGAGGGATCTGTACGATCATCCTTCAGAGCCTCCTTCTCCTCATAGTCAATCTCCATATGAGACACTATGTATCCCACAAAAGCACCCTTCTTTCGAGAAGATTCTAACTTCGTCCTCTTCTCCTTCGAGATATGGATGTATATTTTCATGTATACAACTCCTTGTCTGGATAGTCTTCTCCATGTCTCGAATTAGAGACCATCTAATTTTTTTCCACCTACAACCATCACTATATCTCCCTCTCAGAGTTATCACTTGTGACCTTCCCTGAACAAGAACAAGAACAATCGTCTCTATAGTTGCCTCTCATAGCTATCACCTGTGATCTACTCAGAACAAGAGCAGAACAAGAAACAAGAACAACACTTTTCTAGTGTTGTGACCAATTATTCCTCCACGATAACTAGCCCCGAATAAGAACAAAACAAGAACATATCCATGGTAACCTTCATTGAATTTAACCCTTCCCAAAGGGGTTGGAACCATTGTAATGTCCATCGGGTTACTAGGCAAGGGAAGAGATCAATTCAACTTGCAAGCAAGTGCATCATTAGTACTAAATAGTGAGCATTTACATAATGATCATCGTACCAACAATATTTAAGTGTTATTAAACATTTGATAGCAAAAGTAATCAGTAGTAATAGATCTCTAAATACTGTTGTCCCAGTTACAACATTTACTTAAGATGCAACAATATAAAATATCAAATATGCAAACCTAGAGTCTTGATGTTGTCGTTCCATTTGATTTAGAGCTATCATAAACTATAGGAGACATCACCACTGTTGTCTCCAACTCTTAGACAATACACCATCAGTACATGAAAAAATCAGAAACAAAAGATTAAATGTCCAAGAAAATGTCAATAAGCTTGAAAACCCTAAAATTCCAACTTTGACCAAATGTCAATCTGAGAGGTGTAGTAGATGCACTATGGAAAGGTGAGTTGATCTGTGGTAAAATCAATCCCAACGAATTGCAATGAATTCTCAACGAGCTTGACAAGTGCAGATCTATGTAGTGGCAGGAAAACTATGTAGCGACAAACTTGAGACTATGCAACGACAAATATCAACAAAGCTTTGATAACATGTTGATTTTTCTAATTTCCAAATCTGATAATTATTACATTATGATTTCAAATAGATTTCAATGCCACTGTTATCATAGAATAATTACATACTGAAAATTTCAATTGAAATAAACTGTAGCGGAAATAAAAAAATCACAGAGAGATAGCCATGGAAATAAACATAAGATTTATCCTGCGAAAACCCGATCACGTGAGAAAAAATCCAACAAATTTTTATCTAGAAGAAATTTAATCCAAGTTCACAAATACATCACCAGAAAAATGAAGAATCCAAGCACATAGAAAGTTGTGCCCTAGTGTGAGGAAGAACCCTCAATCATGGTGCATCACTAGACAAAGATACCACCACTGGTAACTGACAACTGGCACGAAGCAACAAGGCAATGCACACTAGAAGAGGAGAGTTGATGAGATGTATAATAATGAAATGAACTTGCCTTTATTTATACTAGTCAAGTCACCTTATTTTACTGGCAGGGATGACTTGTCATTTATGTCCTTTAACTTTATTTTATTGCTTTTGTTTCTTTTACAAGTGTTTCTTCAATGCTTCAATGGCGCCGACTTGATCTTCTTGTCTTCTATTTTCTTCTTGTGCTTTCTAGATTCTTGTTCAATGGTTTTTTTGACATTTCCTTGTCTTCTTGGATTTCTTCTTTCATAGAAAAGTTTTTCATGAGTCATGTTGATGATCCATCTCCACACAATTGTGTCTAGCACCTCAAGTCTTATACTCATCCTTGTCAAATCACCATGACTAAGGACAAAGGCCACACTGAGGCCATTCACCAGAGGTACACCCTTGTGAGTGAATGTCAACCCAATGCTATTTGACACATGGAAAGAACCTCAAACACCTCGAGTCCATATCACTTGTCATGATCAAGGAAAGGACTACGCTTGGGCCCATTTCCCACAAGTACACCATTGTGATAAATGTATCCTATCTCCATTGGCCTGCAGCCCAATCTAGGAGAAGTTCATCGCGATGCTTACCAGGCCCATTCACCATAGGTACACCCATATGGGTGAATGTCTGCCTGATGTTACCACAAACTAGAGGAACACTAGCATCACGAATCTTCTATCCTTTGAAGACTGTGCCTGGTCCATTCACCACAAGTACACCCCTGTGAGTTGATGTCTGCCTGATGCTGCATCCTGGAGATCCATCAACACCTCGAGTATTCTATCCTTTGAATACTATGCCAGGACCATTCTCCATTGGTCAAATAACCATGACTAATCCTAGGAGAATATCTTCCCGATGCTGCTCAAACATCAACAAAAATATGTTTCAATCTGCTCCTCGGAATATGGAACCAAAATTTTGTACTGTGTACGATATCTACAATATTAAATTTTGTACGAAACAATCTTGATTTCTATGCACTGTTCCTATAGATATCGGACAAAACTGTACGTATTTCTTGATTGTATAAAATGCCTCAAAAATCATTCCAGAATCTGCCTCGATTTCTATGGCTGATTTTGTGTTGTACGACCCAACAACACTGTTGTATGGACTGCATTTAATGATGAAAATATTTTCTTGGTTTTTGTGCCCTTCCTCTCCTTGGAAAGTGTGCCCCTTCTTCTGCAATATATCTCACCTTTTCATCTCTCTTTGTTTCTCTCTTCTTGGAAAATTATGTGCCTCTTCACTCTCCCTTTCTCCTTGTATTCTCATTAATTACTAAAACCCTTAACCCTAGATCTCAATGGCCAAGATAAAATCTTTCCATCTCAAGGTCAATAATTGTGACTTAATTTCACATTGAGTTCACTTAAATCACTTAAGTGACCCAAACTTTATAAAGTCACTTTTAGTCATTAAATTAAAAAGTACAGTTACCAACTTTATAAAATCACTTTATAAAGTAAAGTTCCTAGAGAGTGAAATTTTCTTGGTCACTTATTCATGCTAGGAATTTCCAATGCAGAAGTACCTCCGAGCTACAAAAAAAAACACTCCCTCTTAGCGAGGGAGGTACTTCTGGAACCTCCACCTGGATTTGTCTCCAACCCCATCATCCCATCTGTTGTTATAGTTTCTCCCTATGAATTGGAAGCCCCTACTGCTATCTGCACTAAACTTTGATCTGGAGACATGTCCATCTAAGACATGCTCCTAGGAGTCTCCTCACTCTCATGAGCATCCATCAACCTCATCTCATACCAACTGAGTCCTCTGAGAGTACTGGAAGAATCCCAAGTCCTTGACATCCAATCACTCTTCCAAGTAACCTTCTCTCTCTCTGACACTAAAACTGATCCTAAATACAAGAACCCGCTGGATCCAAACTTAGGCTATCCAAACAACCTGTATAACCTCTCATACTTGACACCAAGCAATACTATTGTTTCCAGAGTAGCTCCTGCTAGATATAGAAACATCTATCTACGAAAGAACAAAACTCCACATCCCTCATCCTCCAAAGTTGACATTGAGACTAAATTTACTAGAATCTATGGAACAAACAACACCATAGTCACCTCTAGAAATCCTCCTGACTCTAGCTGGAATCTCACACATAAAACCCCCTTCATTGGATGTTTGGTGCTAACCCCACAACCCACATAACAATATAAGTCTATCTATAAAAAAAAAAGAACAATGACCTCATTCCCATCATATGTCGAGATTCTCCATTGTCCACAAACCATTCTTCAATGTCCTCACACACTAGACAACCATTGCCTGAAATAAAAGTCATCAGAGAAAATTATTTCTCAAATTTCTCAACAAAATCATCAACCTCAGCTAATGTTGATACCCCTATATCCTTCTTTCCCTTCTTCTTGTTCAGACATTGAATAGCGTAGTGGCCAGTCTTATGACATGCAAGGCATTTCACTTTGCTCATGTAATTCTTCTTGACTTTTATCTTTCCCACAAGAACAACATTATCCTCGTTAGCACCACCCTCTGCCTTCTCCTGATCTCTACTCTAAGATCCTTCCTGGATTTCTTCCTAAGTAAATTCATTCCATAGCCTCTCCCAAGAGGGAAAGTTCACTCTTCCCACCATGCACTTCACAAACACATCCCACTCTTTGATGAATCCCTTCAGGGATACGTGCACCAAATCTGAGTCTGGAACAGTCTCACCAACAACGCCCAACTCATCGTTTAGTTTCCTGATCTGGGTGAGATAGAAGGCCACACTCTCACCCTTGGCCATCCTAGTGTTGTGGATCTTGTCCCTTAGGGCCATCTTCCTGATCTCGTTCTTGTTCTCGTACAAGTATGTTAGTGCATCCCACATCTCCTTGGTTGTCTTTTTCTCATCCAAATGTGGGATCAAGTTGTCTTTTACCCCATCTAGGGGTATCCTCTTTGTCCTTTCTTCCTTCACCTCATGGAGGTCCAGGGCAATGGGATATGACAAAGTCACTGTCACTGTTGTACTCACAAAATTCCACAACTTGTTTCCCCTTAGAAAAACTACAATTATTACCTTCCCCTGCAGGTAGTTGGAGATCCCATCCAACCTATCCTCAAACATGATATTGGAAGCTACCCTTGTCCAATTGACCAAGAATATTTTCCCCTTCTTTCTTCCTAGCAATAACCCCTGCAAGTCACTGCAATCCAAGTGAAAAAATCTTGTCCACTGAAACTCATAGCCCAAGCTTTGATACCATGTAGAAATTTCACCTACAAACTAGTTTAACTCTTGTAGGTACTTAGCCAAAATCTGATTTATGTCTCCAATAAAACTTCAACAATAATGCATTCAAACCCAAAACATTCAACTATATTTTATGAGAAAAAATACAAATGACTAAGAAATTCACAACAAAAATAGATGAACAATAGACAAATATCATTCACATTTAACATAGATATTCGGGCAATGTCCCTGAAAAATCCCCGAAGGGAAAACTAGTAGAGAGAGAGGGATTTTATTATTTCTAGAGCTCACAGAAAAATGATCTTTTACAAAAAAATATTCTAGCAATAAATACACCAACTTATCTTGATAACCATACCACTAATACACCTCGAAATCTGTTCCAATATTCTCCTCAAAATTTGTACCCAAAATTCCATATTGTGTATGACAACTACAACAATAAATGTTATATGGAACTATCTCAATTTATGTGCATTGTTCTTGTAGATATCGTACATAACTGTACATATTTCTTGACTGTATAAAATGCCTCAAAAATTATGTCAGAATATGTCTCGATTTATGTGTCTGATTTTCTGTTGTATGCCCCAACAACATTGTCGTACAGTCACTCTAATACATACTATACAAACTACATTTAATGCTGGAAATATTTTCTTGGTTTGCATGCCCTTCCTCTCATTGGAAAGTGGCCCCTTTTGCTGCAATATCTCTCACCTCTTCGACTCTCTCTCTTTCTCTCTTCTTGGAAAATTATGTGCCTATTCACTCTCCCTTTCTCCTTTTATTCACATTAATGACTAAAATCCCTAACCCTAGATCTCAATGGCCAAGATAAAATGTTTCCATCTCAATATCATGACTTAATTTCAAATTTAGTTCACTTAAATCACTTAAGTGACCCAAACTTTATAAAGTCATTTTTAGTCATTAAATTAAAAAGTACACTTACGAACTTTATAAAATCACTTTATAAATAAAGTGCTTGGAGAGTGAAATTTGCTCGGTCACTTCTGCATGTTAGGCACCGCCAATGCAGAAGTACCTCAGAGCTACAAAAACTAACATGATGGACCCAATTAGTGACTAGTACGATGAAAAAATACAAATTATATCAGAATATATAGGTGTGCCAAGGCTCCCCATCTACTACCAATACACGTGTAAAACATGTTGGTTCTGAGAGAGATACATACTAGGTAACCCTTTGCACAATGAATGTTGTGTTAAACTGAAAGAACAATTTTTTTTCCCCTAAATATCCTATTACTATCAGATTATACGACCTTTCCATTATTTTTTATGCACAAATGAAGGCTTGTGTGATCTAACATTACAAATTGCAACTGGGAGCCTTTAACCTTTAACGTGCACGACCTCTTAAAGAAAGTAACATATTACTTTGACTCGCAAGTCCTAACTTGGCCTTATTGTCACAAGGATTTCTCTGAGGAAGTGAATTTAAGAGCCCTATAATTTGAGGAATTCCTAGAACATAACAATGAAGCTTCAGATAAGCATGCCCTTAGGGATTTATTACATGAAGTACCAAAAGGCATAGATGTAGTAGATCAAGGGATATCATCCAGTACCAGTAAAAAACAAGCAGTATATTATACTAAAGGGATTGAGGACAAGGAAAAGACACCATAGAACAATAAAATGGCAACCCAGGCAACATCAGATGGGACAAACATGGCAAAGGTGATGATAAAACATATGTAGAATAGGGAGGTGATCTTGGGGATACTGCAACCACTGAAAATACTCATCCTAGTATTACTAAAGAGCAACAAACAACTTCAATTCCATGCACCAACAAATACCCTAAATAAAGTATAAGCATTAGTATTGGACTAACTAGTGGAACAACGAAAATTTTCAAAACCTTGTCATGGTTTTAGACTTTTCTAAATGAGTTTCTCTAATCTTTTGATGATTATGAAACCATGCTAATTGAGACACTCTCATTTGATAGACATAAGAAGGTGCTAAAGAAGCAAGTCCAAAAACAAATGAGAGTAGAAAGAGATTAGGTGTTTATTGAAACAACTGAATCTATTATTGTTGATGTTTGTTATCCCCGATTTCTACAGATAACTAGGAGATCATGTCTCATGGCCCATAGGTCCTAGACATGGAGTACTGAGAGAAGGATTGACCCGAGTATAGCCCTGGAGGGCCCATCATTCTCTTCTTTCATCAGATTCGTCTTGTTAGCAACAACTGCATCCATCACCATCGGCTTGGTCTTGTATCATAGAAGGTTCTTGCTCCATGAGGTAATTGGTCCAGGTATCATGGTATGTGTCACTTTTGATCATTATAACCTTTAGATATATGCATCTTACTCCTTTTATCTCTAACGACTACTTGGATCTTACATTAACCCACTTGACCATGATTGGGGGGATTGACAGGGTGTCTTAGCAAGCCTGTACCCATAGGTTTTGGTTTGCCACCGGGGGGATTTTTGAAGAGCCATCGTCCAGTCCCATCATAAAATCACTTTTTCATCTTATCTCCCGCTCATCTGTCCCATTCCCCTTGTCTAGGCATTAGGATGATCTATTTGTGGGGTTGCACCTTATCTCGTGGGAAGAAGGGGCTAAAGGCCCAGAAGGTAAAAGAAATTGGTAAAAGATAAAATCCTAAAATGAAACCTCGAGATGCCTTGCCCAGGGATCCCTGAGAAGGCAATAAAAAGCCTCTTAGCAAGAAACAAGAGGGACCTGAAGAAAAATAACAAAAACAAGACCTAACCAAGAGGATAGGGGGTCTCATCACGAGCCAACCTATTATGTTCATGGGTACCTAACAACATGACATTGCCACTATCTGGTTACCACACCAGGGGAGTGACCTTTGGTTGCATGGCCAAGGGAAAGGGGGTCTCATCACGAGCTAGCCTTATCATCTATGTGAAAGTACTTGTGGGTAGCACTGTCAGCTATGGTCACCACGCCAAGGCAGTGTCCTCTAGTTAGTCCTTGAAATAAAAAGAAAAAACAAATAAAGAAAAAAGAATAAAGGCAAAAAAAGGGGCTTGGAAAAAATCGCATCCATGACGGGTACATCTCACCTTCTACAAAGGCACCCACAGATAATATCATGCATCCCTGGCTCTCACTTTACCCGTATGTCTGGACATCCCTTATCCACACCACCTCGTTTTACATGGCTTGGGTGATACCCCTTGGAGACTTTCCTTTCCTTATGGATAGTAGCCCAATAAGGTGTCTTTTCTTTTTCTTCAGCCTTGTATTGTAGGTCTTTGTAATGTCTTTGAGATATTGGATGATATATCAAGGTTTGTATGCATATGTTTGATAATATTAATGATGAAATGCGATTGACATTGCTATGATCCCTGTGACTAATGAGCCCATGGAGGGAGAAGTTTTTGATGTGCAGGACCATGCCCGACAGACAGGTACCATTTGGATTGGTACACATGGGGAGATGATTAGTTTGGACCTCCATGGGGCTGAAGAGCCCATCAGATGGTTGCTGAGACCCGTCAGAAGGGCAGAGATAGGACAATGCTTGATCGAGCTTTAGCACCTGAGAAGAAGGACGTTTCACTAGAGGCACTTTGGCAGAGCCCGACCTAGGGGGAATGACCCCTTTTTAGTGGAATATTGGCCTTGGAAGGCTTAGAGCGCTCCCATTCTTACCATGACATCATGGTTATTCTTGGAGGCAGATTGGGTAGCAGTGGCACATGTGGCATGTTGGAGAGGCCCCTGGGGGCCTAACGTTTTGCTCCTGTATGCTTCATTTGCCCTAAAAGGGGCTAGCGCCTCCCTTGAAGGGGATTTTACCTTTATTACAGCTCAGTTAGGGTTTTAATTTGACATTTTAATGTAAAAACAATATGATTTTGGTTTAAAGCTTTGTCGGCTAATTTTATGGCCTAAATTTAATTAAAGGTCATTGATACAGTATATACTGAGGAGTTTTATCCTCATTTTGACATAACACATCACTCACTCTCCTAGTGAGATCTGATTTTTGCGCCCTATTAGGGTTATTTGCTATTTTGAGGAAGGCATACTTCTTTGGAAAGGAGATTTTTGGCAATTTATGGTGTTTTTCTTGAAGGAAGGTTTACAACTAGGGTTTGCATGCTATTTTCTTGATGATTTGTAAGTATTTTTCTACAAAAATTCTTGATTGAATGGTTGTAGTTTAATTTCTTGCATCTATTTATATATATACATTGCTTAATCAAAACCCTAGGGGACAAACACACAAGTAGGTCGTTGTCTCATGTCCCTTGATAGAAAAACCTTTTAAGCCATTGAAGAAGAAGAAGAGAGCCTAGCCATTGCTACACTCTTTCTATCTTCTTCTCTTAAGCTAGACATACCTTTAAACTTCAAGAGGAAGAGGACGTCCCAGGCCTAGGTTATCTACACCTAGGGCCGTTTTTATTTTAGGGTTTAATGAAAGAACCTTGCCTTTGCAACACTCTCCCTCTTTAAACTCTCTTGTCTTGATTTTATTTGTCTTTGAGCTAGCTGTTTTCCAGGAAGGAGGAGAGAGCACGAGGCCTTTCTTAAGCAACACCAGAGTGAGCCTCTCTCCCCTAAGGTTCTGTCTTCAAGGCCTTGCCATTGCAACACTTTGACGCCTTTCCCTCTTGTCCTTTGAATCTCATCCCTTTCAAACTTGTGCGTCCTTCACCTCTTTATATCAAATAGTCTTATGAAGTACTAACCCATTGAATCATAGCTTGCATATATTGTTTTGCTTTGTTCCGGGCAGGTGTTCTCATTTGGGGCTACACTTCATTATTGGCTATTTAGCCAGACTATCTGCTCTTGGTAGTAATCTGTGAAGAGGGACTTTTACTTTGACCTTTATACCTTAGCCTCTTCAAAATCCCAGGTTATTGGGGACGTCTCCCTTGGGCCTAACCTCCGTAAAGAGAAAGAACCTTCCCATTGAGGTGACATTGGGTGGGGTAGGTTCCTGTTACGCTAGTTTGGCCTCTATCTTCTAGCCTTTTACCTAGCTACAAACTGTGCGATGACATTTTGGCGCCGTTGCCGGGGAACACTGAGTCAATTCTCCTCAAATGAAAAATCTTTTCGGTAAGCCTTGCCTCAGAGCCTTATCTTACAAACTTACCTAGCGACTCCACTAGGGTGTTTTTTCCCTTTTCTTTGGTAGTTTCAAGTAAACTATCTAGCGAATCCACAAACTAAGAGGAGATTCAACAATCCTCCTTTGTCTTTCAGAAGGAAGCCTCCCTTAAACTCTCCTGTTGTCAAATCACTTTTCGGGAAGAGCCTTCCTTTAAGAATCATGTCTACCTCTCAGACTGCTACAACGAACCCAGCCTCAACAATCAAAGATAATGGTCATCTACCCTTTTTAGGCTGTTAGACATGTCAGCGATACCAAGCTACCCTAAACAGATGCCACCCAAGTTTGAAAAGTGGTTGCCTAAATTCACCGGTACTGATGCAATCAGTGCTGAAGAACATATGAGCAACTTTTGGGCATTCAAATTCACCCCATCAGTGATGATGCTAAATATTTGGTCATGAATTTGTTCTCCGCTACTCTCTATGATGCCTCAAGGCATTGGTACCTCAACCTTCCTGACGGAAGCATCAAAACCATGGACAGACTTGAAGAGGTGTTTCTCAAAAGATGGAGTATCAAAGAAGACCCTAATATGCTTCTCACATGACTAAATAGCCTTGCTAAGTATGAAAATGAGTCCATTCAGTAGTTTCACAACAGATTTGAGACGTTGCTACAAAGAATTCCCGCAATCCATCACCCGAAAGATGACTACCTTGTCCATATTTACACTAGATCTTTCAATGGCCAACTAGGGTATCTTCTTAGAGACAAAAACCCCTAGTCCATTCAAGAAGCCCAAGATCTCACCACTAAGATAGAAGGGAACCTCCTTTCATCTAAAATTGAGCCTTTTGCTAACCCAAGGGGGAGAATAGACACTAAGCAGAAAATAATACACCATGCTGAGCCTACTTCAGATCTATGTACCAATATCAACAAACTACAAGCTTCCATGGATGGCATCATAAAGAATCAAGAAGAAATGATGAGCAGGATTATCAGACTTGAAAAGTCTCAGATCCAAGCATCCAGGCCCCCATACAAAGGACAATTCTAGAAAGGGAACCAATTTTACAAGCCGAAGAATGAGCATGAAGTTCCAAATACCTTGGCCCCTACGAATGTTGTTGATGAAAATCCTTGGTGCCTGGAGTGCAGTGAAGAACATTGGGAGCATGAATGTCCTTATAATGCTGGCCATCAACAAGTCAACAACATGGACTCTTTCATGGATTTCCCTAAGATAAATATCACAGATATAGAACATTAAGAGGTCGTAAGGGAAGCAGCCAGAGTAGCAAGGATGGCGGTAATAAACAACCTAGATCAGGAATCACGAGAAAAGCTAAAGAAACAAGAAGTTCAGGTATACAGAAGAAAGAACTCGAAACAATCTACTGCTGATCAGGAAAAACCCCCACCCCTGGAGGTGCTTCTTCCTAAGACATCCAAGGTTGGTAAGGTTGACCTAAATTTTGACTTCAAAGGGGCGTTATCAAAGATGCATGTAAATGTCCCCCTAAGAGAAGCAATCAAGATCCCATCCATCAAGGAACGCTTCAATACTTTCTTTTTGGGATCAAATGAACCTATGGACCCACCTATTATGTTGCAAGCTAATCATTTCAGGGTCTAGTATGGTGAAAACCCTCCTTTTTTCATGACTTTGACAATGAATGACAAGAATATTAACAATTGCATGCTAGATACGGGTGTTGGTGCCAACATGATGTCGCTTAAATTCATGCAACAAGTGGGTTTGAAGGTCACACAGCCTTACATGAATGTGTGTGGTTTCGAATCTAAAGAAATACCCACACATGGGGTGGTTGAAAATGTTGAAGTACTCCTGAAGGAGTATCCGGAGAAGATAGTCCGCATTGACATTGTGGTGGTTGATGTCCCAGATGTGTGGGGAATGTTATTATCTAGAAAGTTTGGTGCAATGTTAGGTGGCTCCCTTGAGTTGGACCTCACTTTTTTGCAATTACCTTTGAAGAATGGAATAGTAGGACGTCTACTCAATGTGCCAATAACTGGGGACCATGTGCAGGATATTGTTCATCCCGTCAATAATGACAAAGTGCAGAATGAGATGATACAAACTCTTCAGAAATATTCTCCAGAAGAAATGCCCTTTGCAATAGAGGAAGACTTTGATGAGATTGAATGGCCCAAGAAAGAAGAATACCAACAACTTCTAGATGAATTCAAGAGCAAAGAAATTGGGACGATCAAGATATTAAAGAAACATGAAGATGACATACAAATCCACCCGTCTCAACAAGAAGTCTTTATAGCAGAAGCCCACCCACCTCCCTCAGTACAATACACCAGGGTTGTTCAGGGAACGACCAAATACAAAGTCAGAAAGTATAAGGAGGAAGATATGGTATGGATGTGGGATACTCAGAAAGGAGAGCCAACTAATGTAAAAGGAAGCACACAATCATGGCTCGAACCTTTCAAAGATGGAATGGAATCAGTTGATAACTCATACTACTTGTCCACTTTGGAAGGAAGAAGGCGCCCATTACCTATTAGTGGGCACCTCCTTAAACCCCACCAAGGTGGGGGGACCTGATTTCACAGGTAAGTAAAGGTAGGTAGGCATTCCTCGTGTATTATACCATTTGCATTTCATGTTAGTTTGCTTTCACATTTGCATATTGATTGTTTTATTTCAGTTTATATATATATATGTCTATATATGCTAGGGTGGCATTACTGCCCCATTTTTGTTATTGATGCCCCTATCGAGTTGAGAAGGCCTGCAGGTTTTGCCAGATATGTTGAGGTTCTCATGTGCTCTACGGTGAGCACATGTCCTCGATTTGGAGCTAGATGTTATCCCCGATTTCTAGGGATAACTACGAGATCATGTCTCAAGGCCCATAGGTCCTAGATATGGAGTACCAAGAGCATGATTGACCTGAGAATAGTCCTGGAGGGCCCATCCTTCTCTTCTTTCATCAGATTCATCTTGTCAGCAACAACTACATCCATCACCATCAACTTGGTCTTGTATCAAAGAAGGCTCTTAATCCATGAGGTAATTGGTCTAGGTATCATGGTATGTGTCACTTTTGATCATTATAACCTTTATATATATGCATCTTACTCCTTTTATCTCTAACGATTGCTTGGATCTTACATTAAACCACTTGACCATGATTGGGGAGATTGACATGGTGTCCTAGCAAGCCTGTACCCATAGGTTTTGGTTTGCCACCGGGGGGATTTCTGAAGAGCCCTCGTCCGCTCCCATCATAACATCACTTTTTCATCTTATCTCCCGCTCATCTGTCCCATTCCCCTTGTCCGGGCATTAAGATGATCTGTTTGTGGGGTTTCACTTTATCTTGTGGGAAGAAGGGGCTAAAGGCCTAGAAGGTAAAAGCAACTGGTAAAAGATAAAAGCCTAAAATGAAATCTCGAGATGCCTCGCCCAGGGATCCCCGAGAAGGTAATAAAAATCCTCTCAGCAAGAAACAAGAGGGACCCAATGAAAAATAACAAAAACAAGACCTATAAAAGAGGATATGGGGTCTCATCACAAGCCATCCTATTATGTTCATGGGTACCTAACATCATGACATTTCCACTATCTGGTTACCACACCAGGGCAATGACCTTTGGTTGCATGGCCAAGGGAAAGGGGGTCTCATCACGAGCCAGCCTTATCATCTCTGTGAAAGTACTTGTGGGTAACACTGTCAGCTCTAGTCACCATGCCAAGGCAGTGTCCTCTAGTTAGTCCTTGAAATAAAAAGAAAAAGCAAATAAAGAAAAAAGAAAAAAGGCAAAAAAAGGGGCTTGGAAAAAATCGCATCCATGACAGGTACAACTCACCTTCTATAAAGGCACCCACAGGTAATATCATGCATCCATGGCTCTCACTCTACCCGTATGTTTGGACATCCCTTATCCGCACCACCTCATTTTACATGGCTTGGGTGATACCCCTTGGAGACTTTCCTTTCCTTATGGATACTATCCCAATAGGGTGTCTTGTCTTTTTCTTCAACCTTGTATTGTAGGTCTTTGTAATGTCTTTGAGCTATTGGATGATATATTAGGGTTTTTATGCATATGTTTGATAACATTAATGATGAAATGTGATTAACATTTCTATGATCCCTGTGACTAATGAGCCCATGGAGGGCAAAGTTTTTGATGTGCAGGACCATGCCCGACAAACAAGTACCATTTGGACCGGTACACATGGGGAGATGATTAGTTCGGACCTCCATGGGGCTGAAGAGCCCATCAGATTGTTGCTAAGACCCGTCAGAGGGGAAAAGACAGGACAATGCTTGATCGAGCTTTAGCACCTGAGAAGAAGAAGGACGTTTCACTAGAGGCACTTTGGCAGAGCCCGACCTAGGGGGAATGACCCCTTTTCAGTGGAACGTTGGCCTTGGAAGGCTCAGAGCGCCCCCATTCTTACCGTGATGTCATGGTCATTCTTGGAGGTAGACTGGGTAGCAGTGGCACGTGTGGGATGTTGGAGAGGCCCCTGGGGAGCTAATGTTTTGCTCATGTATGCTTCATTTGCCCAAAAAGGGGCTAGCGCCTCCCTTGAAGGGGATTTTACCTTTATTACAGCTCAGTTAGGGTTTTAATTTGACATTTTAATGTAAAAACAATATGATTTTGGTTTAAAGCCTTGCCGGCTAATTTTATGACCTAAATTTAATTAAAGATCATTGATACAATATATATTGAGGAGTTTTATCCTCATTTTGACATAACACATCACTCACTCTCCTAGTGAGATCTGATTTTTGYGCCCTATTAGGGTTATTGGCTATTTTGAGGAAGGCGCACTTGTTTGGAAAGGAGATTTTTGGAAATTTATGGTGTTTTTCTTGAAGGAAGGTTTACAACTAGGGTTTGCATGCTATTTTCTTGATGATTTGTAAGTATTTTTCTACAAAACTTCTTGATTGAATGGTTGTAGTTTAATTTCTTGCATCTATTTATATATATACATTGCTTAATCAAAACCCTAGGGGACAAACACACAAGTAGGTCGTTGTCTCATGTCCCCTGATAGAAAAACCTTTTAAGCCATTGAAGAAGAAGAAGAGAGCCTAGCCATTGCTACACTCTTTCTATCTTCTTCTCTTAAGCTAGTTGTACCTTTAAACTTCAAGAGGAAGAGGACGTCCTAGGCCTAGGTTATCTACACCTAGGGCCATTTTTCTTTTAGGGTTTAATGAAAGAGCCTTGCCTTTGCAACACTCTCCCTCTTTAAACTCTTTTGTATTGATTTTATTTGTCTTTGAGCTAGCTGTTTTCCGGGAAGGAGGAGAGAGCACGAGGCCTTTCTTAAGCAACATTGGAGTGAGCCTCTCTCCCCTAGGGTTATGTCTTCAAGGCCCTGCCATTGCAACACTTTGAAGCCTTTCCCTCTTGTCCTTTGAATCTCATCCCTTTCAAACTTGTGCGTCCTTCACCTCTTTGACTCCATAACCTTTAGGCACTGATCTTTAGCCTCCAGCGTTGAAGTGAAAGTGATTGAAACAACTCTCAAACTCTTATAAATTGAAACCCTAACTAACTACTAACCATAATAAGGTTGACGACATCCTTGGTTATTCCATCTTGACGCAACATTTTCTATTGATAAGGAATTAGATGGTGTTTTGAAGCATTTATTGAGTAAGGGATTGATTGGATACATTGTTTGCTACATCATCTCGATATTTATTGATGAATTGATATTGTTCCATTGCTATTATTGATAAACATTGATCTCGTCAATATCTGTTGTTGTAATTGTGTATATATTGATATTAGATAGTCTTATGAAGTACTAACCCATTGAATCATAGCCTGCATATATTGTTTTTCTTTGTTCTGGGCAGGTGTTCTCATTTGGGGCTACACTTCATTATTGGCTGTTTAGCCGAACTATCTGCTCTTGGTGGTAATCTGTGAAGAGATACTTTTACTTTGACCTTTATACCTTAGCCTCTTCAAAACCCCAGGTTACCAGGGACGTCTCCCCTGGGCCTAACCTCCCTAAAGAGAAAGAACCTCCCCATTGAGGTGACATTGGGTGGGGTATGTTCCTGTTACGCCAGTTTGGCCTCTATCTTCTAGCCTTTGACCTAGCTACAAATTGTGTGATAACAATGTTGAAACCAAGAAACTCACTACAACACCAACTACTAGGATAGATGTAGCAAAATCTATTGTATCCAAAATTTTGAGATGATGGAGGAGACGAAATTGAAAGATGAAAGAAATTCAAATTTTGAAAACCAGGTCAAGTATTACAAGGCAGTGAAACACCCTATAAACAAGTTTGTTGCACATACTTGAACAATCAACAAAGCGTATTTTCCTTTGTAAATTGACTTTGACAAGTATATTTACATTTTCAATCATTTTCCCATTGAAGTCTTAGTCATCTAGAGACAACATGAATGAAGTTTCACCAATATGGCCATGAAATAATAGGTTTGGAAAATATATCTTATGGAAGGATGAGCTCAAACCAATTCTAGGTAATGTACATGCTCTTCCACCCCATGAAACATACTATTATCCTTGGAATCAAATCCAGAGGAGAGAGTGGCATCGCCATAGGTGACATCACATTGGTCATTTTTTGGTCCTCTCCCTGCATTTAAAGATTTGTATAGTCACTTGACTAATGAAATGATTTTGTGTGGGGACACATATATCTGATCCTTTGATAAGGAATCATCATAGTAATCCACCAGTGACACATAGTTGTCCATATTGTCCTTCGTGTCAGAAACCCTAGTGCTTCATGTTGAGCATGGAAAGAATTACACATCTCCCTTAGACTTAGCAACACACCATTGAAATGTTTAGACCAAGATCAATCTTAAATTTGGATCTATAATGTGCCTAGTCCCTCTTGGTTTAAACATTTCCTCAAACTTTTTCAATCTAAAAAAAATTCACCTCAAAAGACTTGATCCCTCTTAGTGCATAATGAATGAGGATGCCAAAAAGTTGTTACAAGACAATGAAGACCTTATTGTCAAAACCCAAAATATAGTAAAAGAACATGGTTTACCAATGTTCAAACATTGGGATGATTTTATTCCAATGCATGAACTCATTAGTAAGTTAAAGAAAGCATTGGAAGAGAATAAGCATAAGTACCTACATAACATTACCAAAAATACAATCAAAGGCTACATTAAAGACTTGATTTGGAGGAAACCCTTTTTACTAAATTACCCCTTAATGGTGGGTTAGTATCACAATGAATTTCAACATTGACTTAATGGGATAAAGTCAATTCATGGCAATCTAATTTTTCTTAGAGCCTTTAAATTACAATATGCTTATTTTAAAATGGAGGAGTAGGTGAACAGTGAAAAAATGAAAAGTTTTTGTAACTCCCATTTTTATTTTGTATAAATATATTTAATGGAGTCATAAGAAGGGACTTTTTTTGGGGGGAGGGGAAGGGACTTGATGGGAGATTGTAATATGATTTCTAACTTCCAATTAGCAAGTATAACAAAACCTCGACAAATTATGGTGAATGTATGTGCTCTTTTGTTTACTAATGTTTTACATTGTTAAATTGTGAGTATGTTATTTTCTAAACGATTTTATTTGTAATATGTTCACATATGTTTGTGTAATTAGGAATTTGTGTAATTAAGAATGTTCACATATGTTTGTGTAATTAGGAATTTGTGTAATTAAGAATGGTATAATGTATCAAATGATGAATTCAAGTTTATTTTTTTCCAAGGAGGGTATTCATTTGTTTGAATTGGTTGAGAGTTATAATGCTCTCTAAATTCTCATTGTTTCATTATAGTTAATTGTTTTATGATAAATATAATTCTTTTAATTTAATTTATTTTAAATTTTCATATTCAAATTATAATATTTCAATTTTGACTCATGAATTGTGATTTAATAAATCATGTAGTAATTGTTTAATGTGGTTTCTGAGACGAGAGTCAAGGCATGTGCCCTGAGTTGAAATGACTTTGCGGTGCATTGTAAATATTCCTAGCACGGAACTGAAGGTTAAGGCTTGACAAGTGAATGTGTATGAGTCCTTATGGGGGGAAAGTACTATAGTGTGTTGGTTATATTTTCCATGGTGCACTTATGCTTGTGTAAAAGCATATAAAAAGGAAAATACATAATAATATAATATTCACCAAAATAGTTGCTTGAGGGAGCCACAAGGGGACTATGATACCACAAGAGGGAAAGAGGAAATGGGGTTGTTCGGTGATTTGACCTTATCATTATCCTTTGAAAGTAATATCCTTTCTTTCCCATGCTTCTTTGCAAGTTGTCCCACCAATTTTTGACTTGTGGGTATGTACTAAGTACAAGTGTCATATCCTTGGGAAGAGAGTATATCTCATGCAAGAAAATGTATTCCGTTGTCTTTTCCATGGATTCTATCATATCATTCTATGTGGAAACCATTCATGGCCATGGAGAGTGGAAAAGATCCCATACCGTGGGGATGCTTCCCCTATTCGTTATGGTCGTTATTTCTGAAAATAGTAAAAATTTCCCATTTGCTTGTGGTTTCAAGGAGTCCATAGAGGTTGGGGAAGCTTCCTACTGAAATGTGGAAGAAAATGGGATGTTTTTGAAGTGAGAGAAAAAACCATGCCTAGAATGTCCATAGCAGTTGAGGCAACACCTTTAGACCTGCAACCATGTTATTATTGCTCATTGACTCTCTTGATGCCAAGTGTTTTATGTCCTAGGTTATTACCAAAAGGAAGATAAATGATTGTACTCTTTTTATACACATTAAAGAGCACTAGAAGGGAAGAGTACTCTCAGGGATTGTTGAGAGGAGAAAGTGTGTGTCTTCCTTGTGTTGTTTGGGCAATGGAAGAGAGTGCCATGACTATTCTGATTGCTAGAAGAAGGCCTAGAGAGCTATGTAGTGAGTAGATGTATTTTCATGAAAATAATGGGTTGGGTTGAGTCAGTTTAGAGCCCTATAGGAGATTCCTTCGCCTTGGAGGTATCATTGTCTAGCTTGGGGGTGGAGTCCATAGCAGATTCTTACGACTAGGTGGAAATTAGCTCCTTACTAACCAATTTGGTGGAAGCGACTTTAATTATCAATAAGTAATCATATTCATCTTGTATGGAATTCTTTTATTGATTAAACTATTGTGTGATCCCATGAGTTTAATGGGTAATGAAATAATTCAGGATATGCATTTGTTATTTCCACTATATATATTTTATATTGGCATAATTTTTTTGTAATATATTGTTGTTAAAAGTGAAATCTAACTTCATAAATGGTTAATAAGACCAAAAAATCTTGTGGGTAGTGTTGGATTCCAAAGAAAACGTTTGAAGGTAATAAAACAAATATATATAATAAAGCCACAAACCAAACCATATCCAATAACTACTACCATGAACTAGAAGAATTTTCATTAATGATTGGGAAACCAAATTTAAGAATGTTAACTTTATAAATCCCCTAAATATTAAAGATACAAATTTCCCTCTATCAACAAGACCAAACCATATTGTGTAAAATTCATGTTAGAGAAACTAAGAACATAGTGTTTAATGGTGTTTAATATTCTTGTTTGACATGCTAGAACCATTTAAAAGCTTCGATTAAAATTTATTATTCTTTCTCTTTTTAAAAGAAAACTTTAGAGAATGAGATATTGATCTCCCCCAAAAACCTCTTCTTATCAAATGAAGAGTTTTTTAATCACCACTTTTTATAATGGATATAAGTGTTTCCTAAAGCTTTGGAAGATGTTGACCCACAACCTAGTATAACTTATTATCATTTATATATGTTTCATAAGGTCTAATAAATTGAGTCTTCAACTCCTTAATTTACGTTAGAGAAGCAATTACAAGTTCTGTCATCATCTACATAGGTTGATGTTGAGGATAGTTGAATACTAAAACTTTTTTTTTTTTTTAGCATTATTTTTATATAGATTTTTTAATTTTTACATCGAAAATAGTGAGATGTTTATATGATCCACTTAATTAATAATAAAAAAAATCTAAATTAAAAAAAAAAAATTAATTTAAAAAACAACAATAATAAAAAATAAAATGAAATAATAAATAAAATTGATTAATTAAAAAATAAAAATAAAATGATATAATAATAAAAAAATTCTCTTATAAATCTACACTAATTACATACAAATTGAAATCCTTAAACATATCAACTAAATCATTTATGAATTTAAATATGAGAATTAAGGCTTGAATTTTCTTCATATAATTGTTGTTTCTGTACCTATTAATTTTTGGTTTACTTTGTTTTAATGTAACAACTTTTCAAAGTCACTTACTAATGAGTTTTACTTTATTTTAAAATTTATATTTTACACCATATATCTTACTTTTAAGAACACAATTATACTAAGAAGCAATAATGAGTAAATAATAAATAAGTAATTTAAAATAGTTTAATTTCAAAAGTTTGGACACCAAATTTAAATCTACACAAATATCACTTAAATTAAAGACAATGAATCACTCAATTTGGATTCTGTGCGAGGACATTATTATAGGGTTTTAAATGTTTTTCCTAAGTATGATAAATGAGAAAGGATATTACATTAGTTAAATGTCACTTAATAATCCCTTTGTTGCAAGGATGATTAAATTTTTTTTTTTTTTTTAAATAATCCCTTTTCTGTATGAGTTTAAATTCTATAGACAAAATCTTAACTAGTCGTTTAATTGATTTTTTTTATAGACCTAAGTTATTGTTATCTTAATATTATTATGATTTTCAAACCCCAAGCTTTTGTAACATCCCGCTCTGGCGCACTGAGAAAACTTATTCTTTGAGGACACTTGCTCGCAAGTGATCTAGACTATTATGATATTAAACATTTGTCCTTGATTATGATGCGTTATGATAGATGACATGATGTTTTTCTGCATTCACATAGGCAGGTGCTATTGACTCGGTTTTACTGAGTGTGCAGGGTTTTGGACCTTGGGGATGCAGAGGCATCGACATAACCCCTTGGACTCCGGATCGAGTCAGGGAGTGTGCTATTGGGGTTGATTGTTTACTATGATTTTAGTACATTTGATTTGATGATATGATGTGGACATGTTCTGACACGATTGTTGATGATGCAGGCTAACGATAGCTTTCCGACCAGACTCACATATGGAGTAAAGGGGCCACATACGACTACTAGAGAGGTTGAGGGAGAGGTGTGGACAACAACCCTGCCACAACCTACTAGCACTCCCGTTGTGGCTCGAACTGTAGGTTAACGATTACCTAGTTTGAGAGAACCCACAATGCCACGAGGGCAGACTGCGACAGTCACTCACGATGATTCTAAGGGGTGCGCAATAAGGCGAGGGCCTTATTCCTTAGAAGCCCTTAGTCTCCCACAAGTTCACTTGGCAGAGTGTTGACTCCATGGGTTATTGATGTCTACCAATCAATCAAGAGGCGAGTGGCACCCTTGGAGCACGTGGTGCATCCTGAAGGGCAGATTGCACAAAAGAAACACAAGAGACGAGTGGCACCCTTGGAGCATGTGGTGCATCCCGAAGGGCACATCATGCAAAAGAAACACTAGAGGCGAGTGGCACCCTTGGAGCATGTAGTGCGTCCTGAAGGGCACGTCGCGTTGATGATGTTAAAGGAACGAACCTAGATGGCCCTAAGACTAATATCTCATAAGAAATTTTAATACGACTCCCCTAATTAAAATGTCGCCTAGTTCAGAATCTAAGTCCTAAGTCTAAAACTTCGTTAGGGGTAAAATTTTGTCTACTCGTAAGAAATTATCTCTCTAAAAACAAAATAATAAAGTTTAAAATAAAAACCATTTAAGTGATAAATGTGGACTTCATAAAATTTTGGGTAAAATGAAGAGAGTAAGAACTTAAATAAAATATGTGAAAAAAAAGAGGGGTAAAGAAGAATTTAATTTTTAACTTGTGAAAATGTAAAAGATATTAAATTATTAATAAAAAGGAAAAGAGGTTAATTTGCGCAACTGCCATTTTGGCTCTAATAAAAGGGGAAAGAAGGGAATAATAAAAATTTAGGAAACTAAGGAATGGAGGAAACATAATAAGGGAAAGAAGGGAACTTATGGTAAAAAGCGAGGTCAACTTAGTAAAGAATCTGCAATAAAGAACCTTCTAAATTGAACTAAATTAGCAACATCATTTTAGGGAAGGTATTTAAAACCTGTAAGGGAATCTAGGGACACCTAGGAGTAAAAATAGGAGTAACTCTAGGTGGGTGAGGGAAATAAGACAATTTAATAAATTAAAGAAAATAGTTAATGGAGAAACGTGGGGGATGAGTGACACTTGTACGAAAGAGAATTTTTAGAAGATTTATTTAAAACTTAAAATTTAATGAGATTAGGGAAAGAATGGAAGTTCTAAAATTCTATAAAAGAGAGAGAGGAGAAGAAAGAAGGGGATGGGCTGTTAGTGTAACGTTATGCTGCGGATTAGTGATTTGACTGATTACTTGTGGGGAGTTGGGTTTTCCCAGCTCGGATAGGAGTGGTAGCTCGACCTTGCGAGGTGAGCTGGGAGCTAGACGTACTATCTGGATAGTGTGTGGCCCCTTTGCGGCTCGGGGGGCTAAGGGGGAAGCAGAGTACCCCTAGCGTTGGCTGGGAGGTACCGGTGAGGTCTCGACGGTCAGCGAGTGGGAGTGGCACGGAGCACGTGGACGTCATTCGAGGCAGGTGATAAGGCAAAGGTATGCTTGTTATTTGTGGAGTAGAATGCACTAAGAATTTATGCTTGGATCTGAATGAGGATTACTAATGAAGTAGGCATGCTTACACATAGTATTATCTCGTTTTTCTTTCATGTTTATATCTCACTGGACATTTCTGCGTATTCCTTCTTGTCTACGTTTTACTACCTTGAAATTTAATTGATGGCGAAGCTCTTATCTCTGCGTTTCTTATTTTGATGATTGAACCCGCACTGTGTTGTATCACCTCACTCACAACTTAACCCTGTGATTGTTGATGGCCCTTTTTCTCTACGTTTTTGTCTCTACACAGTAATGATGGAGGAATTTGTCTTGAGCCTTTGCCCATTCGTTGAATGCCTACAATTTTATGGTCTGCGTTCTGGTTGGGGTTCTTCTTTTCCTTGATTTGGATCCTTTCTTCTGCGTGACTCTTCGTGGCTGTATTTTCCTGGACGTTTTATATCTGCATTTAAAAATTTGGATGTGTAGTTTTACAGTCTTGACACTCACTGTTAGTTAAATGCATTGTTGTATATATATTTGGGGGTGTTTCAGTGGCAAATTCGTTCTGCATCCGATATCTACATATTACCTCTGCCAATTTTAGATAATAAAAAAAATCGAATTTGTACTGTATTGGGGAATTGTTCTGTAATTGATATATAGTTAATACCGCTATAAATTACATAGAAATCAAACTATTAATTTGGATTCGTTCTGTAATGGGCACAAGGGCATTTTTCCTTTTTATGATTAGTTGGAGATTTTGTTCTGGCAAATTCAAGCTAGCATTTCGTTCCTGGCATTCTCAATTATAAGTTAAATTCTGAGATTTCGTTTCTGAAATTCGTTCTAGCTGTGTTCTAGCAATTCCGTCTGTCATAGATACTGCAATTTCGTCCATCATAGATACTGCAAAATTTGGTTGTGTTCTGGCAATATCAAACTAGAAATTCATAGTGCCAACACTAAATCCTTACTTAACCATATTTGAATTCCAACTTTATCTGATTCAAACGATTCAATATTTGAATATTTATAATCAGTTTACCCAAATATAGTGCCATGATGACTAAATCTAACATGAACCCAATTAGATTTCCCATAACCTCTGCATTTTTTGGTTGTGCTTCTCTGCGACTGTGAAGGTTACCCACGCAATTTTGACCCCATAACCTCTGCATTTTTTTGGTTTGTGCTTCTCGGTGATGGGGAGGATACCCACGCGGATTCGCCCACATAAAATCTGCAAATTTTGTTTTTGTATTCTCTGCGATTCGGTGGAGGACACCCCCATGAAATTCGACCACCTCTCTGCATTTGGGTTTGTAATCCTCAGCCATCTGGTGGAGGGTAACCGCACAATTTTTGACCACTTAACCATTATACAAAATTTTAACCATAGTCTCAACAATATTGCTAATTATTTTCTTATGATTTCAACCGGAGCCAACAATAAAAGTAAGAGAGACACGTACAGGTCTTTAAGCTTCTTGAGTTGGGATAGCCAGCGTGGAACACTACCACTCAAGTTGTTGTGGTGTAGATGTCTGCACAGCCAGGGAATTAAGATTAAAAGACGAACAAAGTAAATGTTTATGTTGATGCTGAGAAGAAAGCACTTACAGTCTCTCCCACCTAGTTAAATTCGAAAAATTTGGCAATGCTCCAACCAGTTGATTATTGGCAAGGGACCTAGTAATCTCAAACGATGAATGGATGAATACAGTACCAATATGATATTAACATGGATACAATTTTTGTTTTTTTGCTATGGGTATTTGAACTTGAAAAAAAAAAATATAATACCGCTTACACGTTAACTAATGCGGTCAACTGTCCAATATCGGCAGGTACTGTTCCTCTAAAATTCCTTCCAGACAAATTTCTGACAACATGAACATTATCATAAACTCTTACAATTTCCCATCCAGCTATAAATTATAAGCAAATTGTATACAAATGAAAGGATGGAACTTACAATTCCGATATCTGATGTTTGATGATGTGTTATCACAGCGAATTCCTTCCGTCTGGATCAAATAGCAAGGATCTGAAATCCAATCCTTTATGCCCAACCTGCTTTTGATTGCGTCAAGGGGTTCAACTGCAGTTTAATAACTACAGTCATTTATGGTAATAATATTGTAGTTTTATTGTGATGGATAACACCTAAATTGTAATGTTAGTGTTAGATACAGGGATGTATTTTATTGATATTTTGTTTGCAATTTATTATAATATAACATGTAATGTTAATTCTGTTTTAGGGTAATGTTATTGCAAAATAAAGAAAATGTGAGGTTAGTGTTAGATAACAGGAAGGTATTTTATTGATATTTTGTTTGCAAACTGATTATAATATACCCTGTAATGTTGATTCTGTTTTAGGGTAATGTTATTGCAATATAAAGCAAATGTATTGTTAGTGTTAGCTAATAGGGAATGAAATTTTAATGTTATTTTAATTGCAAGGTTATTGTGATATAAAATTTAATGACATTGTTATTATGGTAAGGTTATTATAATTTTACTGTTATTGATGACATGTAAAAGGTAGGGTCCTTGCATTAAGAACCATAATTAAATACCATAAATTATTATGATTGGGAAATGGGGAAATTGCTTTTAATTCAATTTACATCATTATAAGTATGGGTTGGTAACTCGTCATTTTTTTTGGAAATTAAATGGAGTAGTTGGCCAGTAATTAGTGCCAAGTGAGTCATAGATAATGCCTTGTCTTAATAATGGTTGGTCGTTGTCTGAGTCCTTCTGACTTGTGCCTTCCGTGGAGGACGTGGTCGTTTACTAATTATTGTTGAATTGATGTAAACTTTTTATTGCTTGATTTGCTTGTGTCGGGTAGGATGTAGACACCTCCATGTTCCTCAGAACAATCACCAACCATGAGACCTTAAATGGTTAAAATTGATGGGAACTTGGGCTTGAGCGTTGCTTATGTGTCTTGGAGGTCCTAACCATTGCAGGGTAGGACAAATGGGTAGTCGATCTTTTTATTTTGTCGGTTGATTGTTGTTCTTTACTGGTAGATGTTGATGTGCATCTTAGATCTTGATGTTGATATCGTAGTTGCATGCGTCATGATTCGTCGTCATGTGGCGGCGCAGAGTATAATGTCTTGTTATCCTTGTACACACACAAAAAAAATAAAAAAATTGCACTTGCTATAAGAGGTTTGTCGGCATAATGAGGAGGTTCGTTACAACTTTTAAGCAAGTGTCGACTATGGGGTACTCAAGTCGCCCCATTTTTGACGAGTCAAATTTCCATGTCTGATAATTTTTCTCGAAAAATTGACGATTTGGGTAGTCTTAAAATTGGCCAAGACCCCTTAAAGCAAACTTCCATGGGCAATATTCCCATCACAAGGGTGGAACTCTGAATTCCGTCATAGTTCCTACTGGATTTGCGACCAATTTTGCCCAGAAAAGCCAAGCGATATGAGTGCCCCTTATCCCATGCTTTATAAGCTTGCATTTTCAAAAATGAATTTATTCTTAAGCTTTATTATGTTCAACAAAACAGGGTATTCCCACATAGGAGGAACACCTTCAGTAACTACACACAACCAAATCAAAGATCAATACACTGATTTTTTTACGTGTTTAAAATCCTCGAAGAGGGAAATAATCCACAACCCTAGCCAATGTGTCCACTTGACACAATATATTAATGCAAAAGAAAAAAAATTTACGAGAGAGTTTCTCACAATCAATCATCAAAAAATGACCCTACTTGCTTTTTAAATAGAGATCATGGACCAATAAGGTGTTAAGCCACACATCAATAAATTTGTTAAGATTGAGGAGAATATGAATCGTCAGATCACTTTGTGTCTAAAACATATCATGATTGTCGGATTACATAAGTACAAATGCATACTAATGCATATTAAAGAAACATACTTTTTCCCAAAGACATGTTATACCAAGTTTAACTTAACTAACTCCCAAGTGTCTAAATATCATGACATTCCCCTTAAGACCAACTTGGGATACGATTGAATGATTTACAAAGGTGACGCAATAGGGGAAGAAATGAGGCATTAGAACATATCCCCCCTTAATGAAAACTTCATGAACTTCTAACATAGATCAAAGTTTGGAAAACTTCACTTCTGTAAGAGATTTTGTGAAAATGTTTGCAAGTTAATCTTCTATAGGGAAAATTAGCGCTACAATAACTCCATCATGTATGAGCTTTCTGATGAAGTGCATGTGTAACTCAATTTGTTTTCTATGTTGATGTTGAACTATATCTTTAGTGAGCTTGATGGCACTTTGATTGTTACACTAGAGGGTGATTAGATGTTGTTGCTAGAATCCAAACTCTGAAAGGATCTGTCGAAGCCACAAGGCTTCTTGACTTGCATTAACCGCTACTTGATACTATGCTTATGTTGCATAAAGAGAAATAACACGTTGTTTCTTATCAGTCCAAGTGACATGTATGAAACCATGGCTGAAAACATAACCTGTAGTAGACTTTCAATCATCAAGGTCACTGTCCCAATCTGAATTAATGAAACCAAACAACAAATGAGTTCCCTTTGAGTTGTAGTGTATCCAAAACTACATTGTACCCCATATATACCAAAGTATCATTTTTGTTTCTTTCCAATGGCTCTCAAGGGGTGTTTGCATATATTGGGAAACAAGACCAACAATAAAGGAAATATCAAGATGGGTATGAGTCAAATATAGAGGGATACCAACTAATTGATGATACAAAGTGGCATCAACTTTGAGAGTAGTATAGGTGGCGACAAGTTTGACTCTGGACTGGAAGGGAGAAGGGGTTGATTTAGAATCTTCCATGTGAAAACGACGAAGAAGGTCACAAGAATACTTAGATTGGGAAAGAAAAATTCATTCCTTGGTTTTCAATACTTGGAGTCCAAAGAAATAATGCAAATAACCTAAGTCTATCATTTCAAATTCCTTCTTAAGGATGGGTTTCACATGGGTTAAAAGTTTAGGATCACTACCAATGAGGATAAGGTCATCAACATAAAGAGAAAGTATTATGAGATGGATTCCTACTTTCTTGGTAGAGAAATTAGGGTCAGAATGACATCTAGAAAAGTCGGTGTCAAGAAGAAAGTTGTCCTTTTTTTCATACTAATCTTGAGGAGATTACTTGAGACCATAAAGAGATTTCTGGAGGAAACATACAAGGATGGAGTCATTTTGAACATAGCTAGGAGGTTGTTCCATGTCAATTTATTCTTTCAGATTCCCATGCAAGAATGTAGATTTAACATCCATTTGATGGACCTCCCATTTATGTGAGGAGGTATGGGCTAGAAAAAGGGTGATGGAATTCATTTTGGCTATGGGGGAAAAGGTTCCATTGTAGTCATTTCCTTCAACTTGAGAGAATCCTTTGGAAACTAACCAAGCCTTTTTTATTTCAACACTTCCATCTGATGCATACTTGGTTCTAGACACCCATTTACATATGGCAAGTTTTCTTCCTTTCAGAAGAGGTACAAGATCCCAAGTATAGTTTTCCATTAAGGAATGATATTCTTCATCCATGCTTGTGTCCCAATCTAGATGGCCAGAAGCTTCTGCAAAAGTGTTTGGATCATGAGTCTCTAAAACTTGAGACAAAAGAGAGGCGACTCACTGGAACTGTGAACGTGTTCAATGCTAAGCCTGTAGGATCGTAGATAAGATCATTCGATGCTTCTTGTGTTGAACAAACCCATATGGGAAACAATGGTGTTACTGTAGGTTCATGTTCAATGGAGTCATATGCAAGAAGGTGAGCGGGTGGAGATGGATTGTCATCCCCACTAGCATCATCTAAAGAAGAAACCAGAATAAGAATAGAAGATGGCACAAACATCGAATATGGATTGCAAGTCGAAGATGGCACAAACATTGAATCGGGATCGCAAGCCAACATATTTTCATCAAACTTAACATCTCTTCTAATAATTGTTTCATTGAAATGTGGTTGAAGAAGTATGCAACTTTTTCCATCTTCAGAATCTCCAACAAAAATGCACTTCTCACTTTTAGGTTTTAATGCTTGCCTTTTCTCATCAGGAATGTGAGCCCATGCTACACTACCAAATACATAGAAGTGGCTTACGTCTAGCTTAATTTGTCGTCCATTCTTCTTCTAGTGTTATATTTTTTAAAGCGTTTGTGGGAGTGCAATTTACTATGTAATTTTCATAGTTGATGGCTTTTTCCCAATAATGAAGACATAATCCCTTAGATTGGATCATATAATTAGTCATTTCTTTTAATGTGTGATTCTTTCTCTCAACAACACCATTTTGTTGTGGTGTATATGGAACAATATGTTGCATTTGAATGTCGTATGCAATGCAGTAGCTTGTAAATTTCTTGTTCACATATTCTCTTTTATTGTTTGTTCTTAACCTTTAAAGTTGATGTCCAGATTGTTTTTCTACAAATTTCTTGTAGGATAAAAACATGTCAAAAAATTCACTATTAAGTTTTAATAAGTAAACCCAAGTGCGTTTGGAGAAGTCATCAATGAAAGTTAAGAAGTACTTACACCCAGAGAAGGAGAAGAAACCAGACCACGCAAATCACTGTGAACAAACTACAAAGGGGCAAGGCATGCCAAGAGACATGTTTGTAAAAATTGTCCCAGTGATGTTTAACGAGAACACATCCAACACAAACACCATCTCTGTAAGAAATGAGAGGAAGACTAGTCACCATATTTTGATTACATAGTTGTTGCAATGAGCAATAGTTTAGATGACCAAATCATTCATGCCAAAGTTTGCTCAAGTCATCTCTATGAGCAACAAAACTGATGGAAAAGATGATAACCCAAAGTTGTCAAATTTGTACAACTTGGAAATATCATCAATAAATCCAGTTGCTAGAACATGCTTAAGATTTTTTAAATCCTTGATTACACTTGGCGAGGTGAAAAATCCACAGTTTTACCTTCACATGAATGAGTGATCTGATATACTGATAGAATATTGCAAGAAATACTTGGAACATGTAATACATCATTGAAATGACCATTATCTACCTAAATTGTTCCATAACCTACAACACTAAGAGATCTATCATCACAAACAAATATTTGTTCTATGTTACATTCATTAAGAGCAGAAAAATGGCTTTATCCTTAGTCATATGATAAGATGATCCAGAATCAATAATCCACTCATAATAAGAAGAAGTAGATGTTGCATTGAAGGAGAAACCAAAGGTAGAAAGTGCATGTCTGTGAGAATAAGAGTTAGAAGAAGAAGAATCAAGATTGATGTTGTGCTTCTTCATTGCTACTATTCCATATTTTTAAAACATTTTGACTCCAGATGACTATCTTGCCCACAAAAGTTGCAATGTATGTCAGTCTTATTACCTTTTTCTTTTGGTCCTTTGTCACCATTGGGAGTAGAAGTTGGCTGAGAGGGTTTGGGACCCTTTTTTTGCTTGTTGTTGCAAGGATGTTTCTTCTTTGTATTCTTGGTTTTGTCTTTCTGTTGGGCCACTAAGGCTTTGTTAGATGTACCTGCAGTGTTGATCACTCCAAAATGTAAGAGTTTATCTTGCTCTATAATTAGAGAATCAAAAAAAGACTCAAGAGTGGGATCTTGAGAAGAATTCCCTAGAGCTTCTCTAGTGGCATAGAAGGTAGATACAAAGGCGAAAAGTGCACTACTAAGCTTAGCAAGAATAGAATATATGCATTGGTCATCCTTCATATCTGTGTCATATTCTTTAAGTAAAAGTCTAAGTGTTTTGAACTTGGATAAATAATCTTCAATGCAAGTGAAATCATTGGGATTTAAATACATTAACTGGTTTTCAACATGGTGGGCTCAAATCACATTGAGTTTTCTAAATATAGCTTATAGATTAGCCCAAGCTTCATATAGATCATCAATTTCTTAAAGGTGAAACTATAAATAGGAAGAGATGGACATTCCAATTAGTCCACGTGCTTTTTCATTCTTATTATCCCATTTGGATTTATTTTCGTCATCAATGGGGGATTTTTCTTTTCCCAAGGTATTCTGGTACAATCCTTTACTTCTTAGTACATCCTCCATATGGGATTTCCATGGGAAGTAGTTGTTATTGTTAAGAAAAAAAACAATTGGAGAATCCATATTAAAATATGAAAATAATATGGATTCAAAACCTAAAACTAATAGTCTAGATGGAAATCTCACGAAAAAATAAGATGTTTCAAAAAAACAACATTGAAAATGGACTTCAGATGTGAAATTTATGCCTTTTTAAAGAAAAACATAAAAGGTAACCAAAACACCACGTGGTAGGTAGAAGTTGACCCACATGGTTATGGATGCACAATGAGGTGGTTGAGTAAAAAAAATGCCCTTTCTTCTCTAATTTTCTCTATAAACTCACTTTTACAAATAAGTTACTTATGAAGTGACCCATTTTTATAGAATAAGGTAGAATCACTCTTACAATGGAGTTACTTTATAAATTAAAGTTCATGCAACCTTGAGTTATCTCATAACTTTATTGTAAAGTGCATTTCATTTAAATTATAAAAATGAATCACTATAAAGTAACTTTCATATTTTTTTTTTAAGTTACTTCGTTCAAGAAAACATGGCATTCCCACTATAATATTCCCAATAAGAATGTACTAGGATATTAATGTTATGATGTTAAATTGATATGTTTATGCTTGTGTGATTTTGTCAAACACTTTTCATGACATATGTTTTCATGTGATATTTTGGTTGACATATTTTCACAAACATTTTGCATGAAGAAGTTCCAATTAATATATGGCATACATCCAAGTACTCATGAAATAAGAAAAGACATCATGGCATTTTGATTATGAATGGGATCTGGACACAACAATAATAGATCTCTAATGGTTTCTACAACAACTGTAATACAATAGAAAGACACTACAAAACTCAAGCAAAAACCTGAGAAATTCCATAGTCTTCTCTAGTGGATGAAGCAACTCCTCCAAACTGCAAAGGACTACTACCAAATCTTAGAAAGATGATGTCAACCTGCCTCAATGGCTCTCCAAACTCCATGTTGTCCTCTCACAACAAATCGACCCTTCTCCAACTCTCATTATCCTCCAAAATCCCCCGGCCTCTGCATAAAATTCCTACAACCTCTTTAATCCCCCACGACCCTACAAATCAACCTCTTGAAATGGCTCTAGGGGCCCTCCCCGCCACATGGCTTGCAGTAAAAAGGGAGGTGGCTCCCTCAATCACATGGTTAGAAAATAAAATGGATATGGCTCCCACAAGAGACCCCGTGACCTCTCTAAACTCCATGAACCTCACGGCCTGTTGCAGAGTGGAATAGACCCCTCAAATAAATCTCGGTGGCCATCTCCAAGTGTTTCGATCCTCCACCAATTCGTACACGTCTTCTCCAAGTGCCAATGAACCTGCCAAAGAATTAAATCAAACCTCCAAGAATCCCACAAACCTCCAAGTGAATCATTGCACCTCTAATTGAATACAAATCACAATATGAAGCTCTAATGGAAACCTTGGATGGGTTCCCCGCTATGTCTAGATAGCATGGATGTTGCACCATCGAAAACAAACTAATAGTGGAAGGGTTTTTCCAAAACCCCAAAGAAAACCTTGGATCCAAGAGAACTTCAAATAAGAGACATTAGGAAGGTGAATTTATACCCTTCCTTTATACTTCTTTGAACCCCCTTCTATATATTTCCTCCTTTGACCAAATCCACATAACCCTTATTTCCCCTTTTTATGACTCTTTTTAATACTGGAAAGTGATTAATTTTTTTAAGACATTATCAGGCGTTGGAGTCCCTTTCTTATCATCCCAACCTTTAGATCTTTTCATTCCAGTTCCAACGAACTATTACACAAAGGTATCCCCTTAGACAATATGATATAAATAATACCTTTAGTGTATTTAATTAAAGTATGCTCAATAATAACCCAAAATTACGGAAATCATCAGAATTCCATGGAACTAAGAGTGAACTGTGTGGAAATTATACTGATGATGAAATATGGTGAATGGACTAGCCTGGGCCCCATATAACTCCTCCAAATTGCCTGAGCTCAATGTTATCCTCATTTTACTCCTCTGGTCAGGATGACATAAATTCATAAGGTCACCTTTGACTATAGGGAAAGGGAATCTAAAATTGGGGACATTACAATCCTTACTTCCCAAATATTTCTTGTCTTCAAGCAATGCAATAACAACCTGACCCTTCATTGATTGAGCTAAACTGAAACTAAAAATGATACCAGGGTCCCAAACCACCCTGGAAGATGTGAAGCATCCTCCGCTCAATGCATGATCCGACAAGGTGAAGACATAAGAGGCCTCTTGAATACTGTCACCAAGTAGGAAAACTTGATACTGCAATAAATCTATCAACCCTTCAAAGAACTTCTCTACTAGGGGACTAATCTCATGAAAACAAAAACTGACTCTCGTCTTTGTGTCAACTGCTAAAATTTCTAGAACTGAAATCCTAGGGTCCCAAGCTAACCTTAGAAATGAAACTGTTGAAATAATGTAATTGCGAAGAGTATTCTTATTATTATTATTGATATTTTATTATTAGGATTAATCCCCATTGAGGATTAATCATGTCGGTAATTGTATAAGGACCAAATCCCCTTTTGCGGATTGGTCATCGGACAATTATAAAGGGAAAAATAAGAAGTCGGCCCCAACAGTGATTATTGAAGACCCAAAATTAATTAAAGGTGGGTTTACCCACCCAGAGCGAGAGGTCGACCCTGCCAGTGAAACCCTTTCACACGTGCCAGTCTTGTATAAATAAGAGGCTAGCACCTCACTTCTAACACACAACTCACTTGCTCATTCTCTTATGAGGCAAGCTGTAATTACCAGTTGGAGAGAGGGATAAGAGTGGTGCATCTCTTGGGGAGTACTATCTGTATTGGTTTGAGCTATCTCTTGAACATTGTATAAGCTATTTATGATAAGGAATTTTTTGCTGGGTTTTCTTCCCCTAAAGGGTTTCCCAGGATAAATGTTGTGTCTCTTGTGAATGTGTATTTCTCAGTGATCTTGTTCTTATAATGCTCTTATCTATTGAAATGAAAAGAACTATAATAATGGCATAAACATTAACATGGTATCAGAGCCAACCTGAAGGAAGCACTATTTGCAAGAGGAAAAACGTTAGTGTTGCAGCACCTGCAAATTAGGGTTTTGAAAAAGTATCTCTTTTCATCTCCCTAAACACCTAGAAAGTTGTGCCCTCCCCCCAGGATCAATTTGTCACCTAGAGCGCACCTTTTCAGTGGCCGGATCTCCTGGAAAGTGAAACCCTAGTTTCACAAAGTACCATAAGTACCAGAAAACCAGTACCAGAAGTACCAGAGTACCAAAAGTACCAGAAGCACCAGTCCAGAAATCTGTAGATCATATTTGACGAGGTAAAAATTGGATTTTCTCGGATCCAAGGACACCAGGCTACTCGCCTCAGCCAAGTGCACCTCCTGGTAAGGTCAAAATTTGATTTTGAGCATTTTCAATTTTTGGTTATTTTCATTGCCGCAAGTACAAGATGTCTGCAAGCACAAGGCTTGTTGATAAACTAGAAGGCATAGACAACTTATGTGCCTGGAAGTATAGGATCGGTCTGATCCTTGCAGAGAATGACCTAGCAAGATTTATCAAAGAAGAAGTGGAGGAACCTGAAGATGCCGTAGAGAAAGAAAAGCATCAAAAGGACTCAATCAGGGCTCAAAGAATCATTGCAGATTCAATCAAAGACCACTTGATCCCGTATGTATCATCCAAGAAAACTCTGAAGGAGATGTTTGATTCTCTAAGCAAACTATATGAAGGAAAGAACATCAATTGAAAGATGAATCTATGAACTCAGTTGAAGAATACCAAGATGCAGAAAGGAGAAATGATTCAAGAATATTTCTCCTGAATCTTAGAAATAAAAGAACAGTTGAAAGCGATTGGAGACACCATCGATGAAGACGAATTCATAATAACAACCCTAAATAGTCTCACAAGACCTTGGGATGCTTTCATCCAGTCAGTATGTGGAAGAAAGGAGAAACTACAGTTTGAGAGCCTATGGGAAGAATGCACCCAAGAAGAGACAAGGGTAGCCAACCGTGAAGCACTACTAGCAAGAGACGATGATCAATCCCTAACTACTCATACAAAAGGAGGAAGGAAGAAACCCTACTTCAAAATGGAATCTCATAGAGAACCGTAACCATCAAACAAATTCAACAACCAAGAATCTCATTCGAGAAATTTTCAGAAGAAAGGACAACGCATGGGACGAGATCTCTCATCTACACAATGCTATTATTGTGATAAGATGGGACACAAGGCGAATAATTTTCCAGTCAGAAGAGAAGAGTACAAGAGGAAGCACAAAAGGAAACATGCTCACATTGCCGAAGATGAAGAACCACCTATGAAGATGATTAAGGACCATGTCTTGATCTCAGCTCTCTCAGGATCTGTATCACCTAGAGAGGACACATGGCTCATTGATAGCGGTGCATCAAAGTATATGACAAGTAAGAAAAATACTCTCTCTTGTATTTCAGAAAAGAAATTTTCTCATAAAGTAACTCTTGGAGATGATTATCAATATCCCATCAAGGGAATAGGAGAATCACACTACAAGCTAGATTCAGAAAACTCAATAACAATGAAGGACGTACTCTATGTACCGGGCCTAAAGAAGAACTTACTGTCCATATCAGCCTTAGACAAGAAAGGCTATAGAGTTGCCTTCATAGATGGAGAAGTTCTTATGTGGGCTAAAGGACAAACCTTAAATGAAGCAATCGTCATCGAAAGTGAAGAAAATGGCTTATATAAGCTGAAGGGTCACCCA
>ML782232.1:380580-392240 GCA_009831015.1 Picea engelmannii
TATAGACAGTTTCTTGACGAGCTTGGGCTTTACCAAGAGTAAAGCAGACTCAAATCTCTACTTCAAAATTATGGATAATGAACCAATAATATTACTACTGTATGTGGATGACTTATTCTTAACTGGAGAAGAAAATCTCATCACTGAATGTAAATAGAGACTTGCCGCATAATTTGAAATGAAAGACCTTGGTCTAATGAATTACTTCTTAGGCCTTGAGGTATGGAAGAGTTCAGAAAGAATCTTCTTTAACCAAGGGAAGTACACGGTCGAAATCTTAAAGAGATTCGACATGCTAGAATGCAAGTCCATGAATACTCCCATGGAAGAAAAGCTGAAGCTGCTGGTTGATACTTCGTCAGATTTGATAGATGCCACACTGTACAGACAGATTATTGGATCGCTGATGTACCTGATGAACACCAGACTAGACATTTGTTTTGCAGTGAACACCTTGAGTCAGTTTCTGGTAGAGCCCAGATGTGTTCATCTAGTGGCTGCAAAACATGTGATGAGGTACCTTAAAGTTACAATGGATTATGGTCTCAGCTATGATGGAGATCATGACTTCACATTGAGTGGATATACTGATGCAGATTGGGCAGGAAGCATTGCAGACAGAAAAAGCACTTCCGGATGTTGTTTCAGTTTGGGATCAGCCATGATCTCATGGAAGAGTAGGAAGCAATCTAGTATTGCTTTCAACACAGCGGAAGCAGAGTACATTGCCGCATGTTCTGCTAGCTACGAAGCTATATGGATTTGAAAGTTGCTGACAGGCCTATTTGATTTGGATATGAGAGCAACCGTGATTCTATGTGACAATCAAAGCTGCATTAACATGACAAAGAATCCAGTGTTCCACGACAGGTCGAAGCACATAGAGATCCACTATCATTTCATCCATGACATGGTACAAAGAGGAGCCTTGAAGCTCCAGTACATTAGCACGGATGAACAGGTTGCTAACCTATTGACTAAGCCTCTATCTCATGTAAAGTTTGAACACTTTCGAGATAAGCTTGGTATAGTCCGAAAGGACCCTCCCTGAAAGGGGGAGTATATATATTCCTTGCTTCTGACCTCACTGTTAGACATAAAGCAAGATGAGTCATGCTTCTGACCTTGTTGTTAGACGTAAAGCATGACGTTGTGTGATCCTTGCTTCTGACCTCGCTGTTAGACGTAAAGCAAGATGAGTCATGATTCTAACCTCGCTGTTAGACGTAAAGCATGACGCTATGTGATCCTTGCTTCTGACCTCACTGTTAGACGTAAAGCAAGATGAGTCATGCTTCTGACCTCGCTGTTAGATGTAAAGCATGCCGTCGTTGATTCCTTGCTTCTAACCTAGTTGTTAGACGTAAAGCAAGATGATTCCTCGCTTCTGACCTCATTGTTAGACGTAAAGCGAGATGTTGATGTGTTCCTTGCTTCTGACCTCATTGTTAGATGTAAAGAAAGATGAGTCATGCTTCTGACCTAGTTGTTAGACGTAAAGCATGACATTGTGATTCCTCCCTTCTGACCTAGTCGTTAGACGTAAAGTAAGATGATGATATTCCTCGCTTCTGACCTAGTTGTTAGACGTAAAGCAAGATGTGTCTGACACTGAGCTACCAACTTAACAACTATGACATTGAGCTAGTGTAGTACTGCTAGCCTAGTGCTGTGATGAGGTATCATTTTTACTGATACGTATTTGATGCATATGATGATAGCATTCTTTCGAGAATGATGATGCTGCCGATGAAGAAAACTTCCGATGACTCGTAAATATGCTAGCCAATGTTTCAAGATGATATTGACGATATTGTCCTCCTGATTCCACTGATGATGTAGACCTCTCTCGCCTGATGCTGATGAAGAATACCCCTTTTGTTAAGGGGGAGTGTTGAAATAATGTAACTGGGAAGAGCATTCTTATTCTTATTATTGATATTTTATTATTACGATTAATCCCCATTGAGGATTAATCATGTCGGTAATTGTATAAGGACCAAATCCCCTTTTGCAGATTGGTCATCGGACAATTATAAAGGGAAGAATAAGAAGTCGTCCCCAACAATTATTATTGAAGACCCATAATTAATTAAAGGTTTGTTTACCTGCCTAGAGTGAGAGGTCAACCCTTCCAGTGAAACCCTTTCACACGTGCCAGTCTTGTATAAATAAGAGGCTAGCGCCTCACTTCTAACACACAACTCACTTGCTCATTCTCTTATGAGGCAAGTTGCAATTACTAGTTGGAGAGAGGGAGAAGAGTGGCGCATCTCTTGGGGAAGACTATTTGTATTGGTTTGAGCTATCTCTTGAACATTGTATAAGCTAATTATGATAAGGAAGTTTTTGCTGGGTTTTCTTCCCCTAGAGGGTTTCCCAGGATAAATGCTATGTCTCTTGTGAATGTGTATTTCCCAGTGATCTTGTTCTTATGATGCTCTTATCTATTGAAATGCAAAGAACTATAATAATGGCATAAACATTAACAGAAACACCATGCTGACGTTGTGCCACTTTGATCATAACCATCTGACCGTCATTCCCAATTTGCATCCTCCTCTCAAGGAACTCCAAGCTAAAATCCCTATAAGGGCTTAATGTACTACCATGAATAGTAACCTGCATAGACATCTAGGTGAAGTCATGGCCTGCAAATCCACTGCCATACTTGATCTCAAAAATTGGAAAATGAAGTTTTTCATGATCACTGGTAATGACTCCTAGTTGCTCATGGACTCTAAACATATCTCCACTGGATAGCTCTATCAGATGTGATTCCCATACTCCAAAGAAATCATCGGGAAGTGCATGAACTTTGATCACTGATCAATTGATGTACACATACTATCTTCTCCCTCCACCCTCGATAAACTTGTGACGCAATCTATCAACATGCTCTCCCACTCTCGCTAAAAAATGGGCAAGGAATGTATCAACCCTGCTAGATGAGTGTGCCCCAAGCTGGTCTACTGACAAGTTTTACACTCTCCCATATCGTCCAACATATCGTCTGCAAAGTCCCTCCATGCAAACCTCTCTCGGACCTGTCAGTAAGTGGTAAATTCATCAAGGTCCCATGCGATCTTGTATGATGTGAAACACCCTCTACTCACAGCACTGATCTGCAAGGGGATAGCATAATAATCCTTATGATTTCGCCTGATAAGATAGGAAATCATAAGCTACACAAACTCGGCCAAATCCTTAGAATACCACTTCTCCATGCAACAAATCCTAAGCATCTCAAGATTAAACTCTAAAAAGAAAAAAATGGCCATCTCATTTGCATCGGCTATCGAGCTGTCAAACATTATAGTACCTGAATCCCAAACTAATATTCGAGGGGAACCATCATGTTGACACTGCACCCTTCTGATCATGATCATCTAATCATCATACTCAGACTTTTCTCTACTCTCCTAGACCCCTAAGTTGAATTCATTATCCTGGATCATGCCTCCCCAAAGCATCTTAGTGAAGTCAAAGTCTTCCAACCCGTGGATAGACTCAATCCTGGGTATCATGAAGGAAAATATACCTCGTCTTATAGGACAAAGCTCAAAAAATCCTCTCAGAATATCCTCACAAAGATGCAGACCAATCACTAACATGAACCTATCAAACATCCTCATCATCTGAAGCAGTCTATCACTCCAATGAATGCCAGGATCCCACCATAAAATCAGAATTCCATTACTCCCAATGCATGTTACAATATCTGTGAACCACTCCAATAGAGCCTGGATATCCTCTTGTGCACTCTGCTCATTGATCACATGGTCTAAATGAAAGACCCATGTCATGGCCACAATGCCACCTGTCTCATCCAACTGAATCAGGTGAACCTCTCATGTATTGATGTATACAATGAGGGCATCAATTAATAGAAATAGATGTCTTTTCCACTTCCTATAAGACTTGAGAGTGACTAGTGCGTTGGTCAACCCCAAGGACATGATCAAGAAATCACAATGAAATATGGAAACATACTTGTGACTATCCTGCTCCTTGACCCTCATCTGATGATATCCCAGATGTAGACTGATCATCAAGGGATATGTTTCTCCTTGAGGCTCACCCATCAACTCACTAATCCTAGGTAACCTCAAATCAATGGTATGCTTGAGGAATCTATCAGGAGGTCTCCCTAGAGGAAACACCCCACAACTCCACTGCACACTACTAAGTGGAAATGAATACCCTTGCACACTTTTGTCGATCACTAAATCGTCCTATACCATTATGTATCTTGTAGGTTCTACTGTATCCCCCACTCTACTGAGGTTGACTGAATATGTATCCCATAGTGTGCCTATGTATGTCATATACTTATCCACCCAATCTATGGATGAATATACTTCCTTATGGGCTGGTCCACAAGGAATGTGCTCAACTGTCTCATATGTGGCCAAGTCTTGATCCTTTAGTGGGCCCTCCAAAATAAATGACTCATGATCCCCATAATGCAAAGCAAGGGCATAGTCAAAACCCATTGCATCATACTTCTCCTCCAACACCTGCAACTTTGAATGCTCCTCTTGTGGGATCATCTCAAAAGGATCCTCCCTCAAATCATGAGTTCCACTCGCATGCTCATGTGTCATGACTTCCAAAGAAAATGGAGACTTTGTTGATGAAGAGCATGCCAAACATAACTAGTCACACATATCCTCAACCTCTATTTCCTTGTCCTCTGCGAACTTGAAAACAAGGTCCCTATCCATGAACAAATGCAAGTAATCTGATTTCATCTGCTCCAGTGCTTCTTTGCTGATGTGTAATTGAGCACTAGTGATTCCATATGCAACTCCTTTTTTTCTCTCCTCCATCTGAGTTTTCCACATAAGATCTTCAATAAACTTTTGAGCACCATCGACCCTCATCAACACATACACAAATTGCTCCTCTATGACCAATAGTTCATTCTCCAAATAACGCAAGGGACCAACTGACTCATTATATGATATTGTGCAATGATAAGACTCACATGGACTATCCTCCTTATACACCAAATCATCCCCTTCGTTGTCATCCTATATGCATATATCATCATACATGTCATAACTAGGATGATGTGTTGAATCCATGTCATAGTTAGGTGCTAGCATGCTTGAACCACCCTCATCATCAACATCATATACAAGGGGAGATGTTGGATCCTCAACATTGGCTAATTGGAACATATCCTCATAGTCACCATGAGTAGGACAAGATGTTTCATCCTCATCTTTCCCATCCAACACACTAGTGTCATTGGTTTCATCGGTTAGATATGATGGTGTATCATAAGCTATTGTTTGGTCTTCCTATATGCACACATCCTCAACATGGATAGATGCATGTTCCTCCACATGTCCTTCCTGCTCATCCCTCATCGATTTATGCCATGTGATTTTAATTGAATCCTCATCCAAATCCTTGGGCCAACTACCATACTTGAGGGTGTAATAACCTTGAAAGGACAAAGATGCACATATCTCCTCACCCAATGCTAGATACTGTTGGTAGTAAGGTATGTATGGAATTGCTACTAGCTGCCTCCCGAGTTTCAGATCTATACTCAACTTCTTAATCCACTACATCGATGTTTACTTAATGACAACAATAAGAAAATGTCTTGTATCTGAATGATCTTCCCCTTAGGATGGCAGAAAAACCAACTCTGATACCACTGTAATATTCCCAATAGGAATGTACTAGGATATTAATGTTATTTTGTTAAATTGATATGTTTTTGGTTGTGTAATTTATTCAAACACTTAGCATGACATATGTTTTCATGTGATTATTTGGTTGACATATTTTCACAAACATTTTGAATGAAGAAATTCCATCAAATATATTGCATACATCCAAGTACTCATGAAATAAGAAAATACATCATGGCATTTTTATTATGAATGGGATCTAGACACAACAATAATAGATCTCTATTGGTTGCTATAACAACTCTAATCCAACAGAAATACACTATAGAACTCAAGAAAAAGCCTGGAAAATGCCATAGTCTTCTCTAGTGGA
This sequence comes from Picea engelmannii, assembly GCA_009831015.1. NCBI lineage: Eukaryota > Viridiplantae > Streptophyta > Pinopsida > Pinales > Pinaceae > Picea > Picea engelmannii. The sequence continues at coordinate 386,605 of ML782232.1, forward strand.
TGAAGCAACTCCTCCAAACTGCAAAGCACCGTTTCCAAACCTCATAAAGGTGATGTCGACCTACCTCAATGGTTGTCCAAACTCCATGTCCTCTCATGGAAAATCATCCCTTCCCTTATCCAACTCTCAATGTCCTCCAAAATCCATTGGCCTCTACATAAAATTCCCACAACATCTCTAATCCTCCATGACCCTACAAATCGACCTTCTTGAAATGGCTCTAGAGGCCCTCCTTGCCACATGACCTATAGTAAAAAGGGAGGAAACTCCCTCAATCACACAACTAACAAATAAAAGGGAGATGGCTCCCACAAGAGAGCCCAAGGCCTCTCTAAACCCCATGACCATCACGACCTGTTGTAGAGTGTAATCGGTCCCTCAAATAAATCTCAATGACCCTCTCCAATTGTTTCAACCCTTCACCAATGCCTACTCGACTTCTCCAAGTGCCAACAACCCTGGAAAAGAAGGAAATCAAACCTCCAAGAATCCTACGAACCTCTAAGCAAATCGTTGCACCTCTAGAAAAATCACAAAATGAAGCTCTAATGGAAACCTCGGATGGGTTCCTTGATATATCTATCTTGGCTAGATGTTGCACCATCGAAACCAAACCAGTAGTGGAAGGGTTTTCTAAAACCCCAATGAAAACCTTGGCTCCAAGAGCATTTCAAATAAGAGATCAAATCATCATAATAAGGAAGGTGAAGTGCTACCCTTCCTTTATACTTCTCTGAACCCCCTTCTAGATATTTCCTCCTTCGACCAAATCCACATAACCCTTATATCCCCTTTTATAGCTCTTTCTAATATCAGAAACTTATTAATTGGGTTTTTAAGACATTCCTGGATGTTGAAGTCCCTTTCTGATCATCCCAAAATTTATATCTTTTCTTCTCAGTTCCAACAAGCTATTACACGAAGGTATCCCCTTATATAATATGATCCAAATAATAACTTTAGTGTATTTAATTAAAGCATGCTCAATAACAACCCAAAATCATGGAAATTGTCAGAATGCCATGGAACCAAGAGCGAATTGTGCGGAAATGATCCCGATGATGAAAGATGGTGAATGGACTAGCCTGGGTCCCATATAACTCCTCTAAATTTCTTGAGCTCACTATTATCCTCATTTTACTCCTCTTGTTAGGTTGACATAAACTCATAAGGTCGCCTCTGACTGCAGGGCAGAGGAATCCAAAATTAGGGACATTACACCCACATAGGACGAACACCTTCAATAACCAATCACACAACTATATAAAAGATCAATACATAGATTCTTTTACGTTGTTAAAATCCTCGAAGACGGAAACAATCCACGTCCCAAACCAATGCGGCCACTTGAGACAATACATTAATGCAAAAGAAAAATGTTTTACAAGAGAGTTTCTCTTAATTGATCGTTAGAAAATGACCCTCCATGCTCTTTAAATAGATATCATGGACCAATCAGGTGTTAAACCATAGATCAATATAACCATAAGATCGAGGAGAATATAATTCATTGGATTGCTCTATGTCTAAAACATATCGTGATATTTAGATTACATAACTACAAATGCATACTAAAGAAACACACTTTTTCCTAAAGACATATTAAACCAAGTTGAACTTAACTAACTCCTAAGTGTCTAAATATCCTAAAATATTATTGAAATAGTTTTCCCATCATTGATATGTAGATAAGATAAGATAGTTTTATTATTTTCCAACAAATGACTACAAAAGTGAGTGAATGGGACTGAAAAATATATCTAGCAAAGAAATGTGCATGTGGGAGTGTGAAAGACATCTACGAGAAAAGTAGAACAAATTGCATAGGTATAAATATAGGAAGATCACACATGAGATAATGGAAGATCACACATGAGATAATGGTTCTCTGGTAAATTAGGTGCAATAACTCTATGTGCATCCAAGTTCAATTCTTACTTAAGGATGAATACTATGGGATAGAGAGAGGGGTTCTCGTTCCACATACAAGGTCATTATTCACAAGTGAATGTATTGGGGATGGTAAGGTACCAGTAATCTCACTCTTGCTTAAGTGTGGAGGGCAGGATGAGAATGTTTCCAACTTATTAGTATGACGGGCTATGGTCTAGCAACAAACTAGATTAGTTATAATGACAATGACCCAAATTCAAACACGGACAAACAAGCTCCTCCATTGCATAGGGTTTTTCAAATGTGGCTATTGATTATATTGAATATTGTTGATGTAGCCTTTGGGCATATTATTGTATGGTGTTGAAAGAAAACCCTATTATTCACTTAAGTGTGTGATGGTGGGTTGAGATTCTTTTAGAATTTACCATCCATATATATATATATATATATAGGATGACAACTAAAAGGAAATATAAAAAGATAAATGCTAGACTACTTATTGAGATTATAGAAGTTGATATTAAAGCATTTATGGTGTTGAACGTGTTATCACATGATTTGTACTTGTTCAAATCCCTCCACAAGATCCCCAAATATTATGTAACTATAGATGAACCTACCACTATCACCTAAGTAGGATCTTCCCTCGTTTTAGTGATGGAAGAGGTACACCACAAGGGAGACTTCCCTGGTGACCTCAAGGGATCAAATAGCAAGAATTAGCCAGGCCTACTACCCCCTATCTTGGTCACATGTTAGTCAAGTCTAGGTCTAGGATAGGGATAAAGGATAACAAGATATTTTTTGCACATGTACGAGACGAAATATAACTTGCAACATATATATACAATTATTAGGTTATAGAGGGAAAAAATAGCCCTTTAGACACTAGCCAAGTAAGCTAGGGTTGTTGCAAATCACAACAGTAAATTTTTTTATAACAACAATAAATGGTTTGCAACAACAACAATAAATAATGTTCAGAGACACCACAATTGACCATGAAAGATAAACATCAAACTAATAGAATATTATCCAATTGCTAGAGGTGATTTATGAACAAGTTAAGCCACTTATAATTAGGTGTATGTAACAAATTAAGACAATTTTTAGTGGTTGTAGCAAACCTTTGTAACAATAGCAATAATTAGGAAAAATTCTTCTGGATTAGATTCAAAACGTTGATAAAAATAACTCCTAATGTGGCTAATACAGAAGAATTTGTCCCAATTTCACACTACAGGAATCTTAAAACAATAACAATAATTATCACGAGTTTGCTAGAGTTAGGAAATTTAGTATGATACTTGAGAGATTTAGAAAAGTGATTTTAACAACTACTTTCAATACAAGATTACTTCTAGATCAATGTTGTTTTCATTCTAAGGCCTATGGAGTCTCAAATGCATTGAACTTGAAGATTTATCTAATTGAAACCAAGAGGTAGAGTCTAAACCCTAAGGTGCAAGCACGTTTAGGCCTTAGGCTTTAGAATTTGAAGAAAATGATATCTTGGGTGCAAACACGTTTGGGCCCTAGATGTTGTTTTTCCCTTCTTGTAGCTTCACTTAGGTCAAGGATCAACTATATAGGGTTAAAATCCTAAAGTGCAAGCACTTTTGGGCTTTAGGCTTCTAACCCTAACAAGGACGTTTAACAAATTTGGAATTTTTTTTTTTATGAGCGAAAGAAACACTTATGTTCCCCTCTTAGGGTTTCAACAAAGCAAGACTTCCTGCAATAAAATAACAATTTCACATTTTACATCAATAAAATACCATAGAATTGCAAAAAATTGATTACTTCATCCAAGAAACCAAGAGCATAGTACCCTAATTGCAGAAATATCCATCTAAAATGAGAAAATAATCCATAATAGACCTCCTTCAAGCATAAGACACAAGAGAAAATACCAAGAAATGATGAAATAGTGAAAAAGCTAGAAGTGTTGTCCCACAGAGGTGAGGAGTGACGATGAATAAATGAAAGCTAGTGCTAGCATTCTTATATGATGTTGTTCTAGCTAATTTGTCCACAAACATAACATAACATTTCATTCAAGTGTGGTCGACCCCTCATTTAACTCTTACAAAATGCTAAAATTCAAAAATACATCATAAATGACCACATGTGTGGTGATGTCAATCCTTCTCAGGCTAAGAGATGGCCTCCAAAGGCCATGTGACATCATCTGGAAGTGGAGCAATGGAAAAGGTATGTCTCCTTTGTCATGGTCATGCCAAATCATCACCAATACCCCAAGTGTCCACAAAACGCTAGCACCATCAAATCCTAAAAGATGATGTCATGGCCAAAAGGAGGGTGACGTCAAGGGCTTAGGGCACTGCATCCTGGCTAGAGGGAGCTACATCTCATCTCTGCATGGTGTTTGGCTGTATGCTACTACACCATCCCCGATCTGATAAATAATAATCCTTTGGGGTACTTTTCCCAACCTGTGGGATTTCAACCCATTTGTGTGCCATCATGACCAAGTCTACTCAAACCAAGTCCATATGTCCATCGTCCAAGGTTCCAAAGATGAGAGAGATAATGTCTAAAAGTGGTGAGTTGTTGGATGACTCACTTCTCTGCCTCACATGTGCCAAAGTCCTGCAAGAAAGGCACAACATCCTATGTACAAGCCCAAACGTCCCTCTAAGAACTATGTTAGGGCCATCCAAAACAAATCAAAGTATAAGACAAGATAACCAATGTTCATACTAGATGTTAGTCCTTAAAGCAAGCAAGATAAGTTGTTACTTAAAATATAATCCATGTAAACAATTCACCTCAATATCCCCTTCAAGCATCACACCAACCCAAGACCTCATATGAGTTGGCAAGTTTAAGTATGGGAGGGTCTTCATCCAACTCTATTAGGTGTGCCAACCTAGACATGAAACAAAAGAACCAGGTAAAGGGATAGGTCATGGGGGAAGCATAAAAGTAAGAAACCCTTCAAGAATAAGTTTGATAGTGATATGAATTAGAGATTACTTCATGGCTGATGGTGTCATTAAATCCATTTCTATGGGCACCTTTGTAGAGGGAGCACTTTCTTGCTTGAGATACCCTTTCCTCAACACTTTTTTGCATTTTGAACCCCTTAATTTCCTTTTGATACCAAATTATCATTTGCAAGTCCCCTTTAACCAGTTAGAAGATTCATTTCCTCATTTTTTACTAGGCTATAATCCTTTATAATTTGGTGCATTCATTCACATCCTGACAGGGGTGATTACCATTAGAGGGGATAGAGCTCAAGATGGCATTTATCATTTAGCAACAACATATACATAGAGCATTTGCATCAACCTCTGGGCCTTCAACCCCTTCTTCTCATGAGATAATGGACCATGACCTATTGTCGAAGTTTAGTACACTATGAGAGCCTCCAGGATGGAAAGTGTTAAGTATAGTGGGGAACAAAATGTTACCGTTGTGAGGGCCCCCTAGTAGTACCCCTTTTCCATGGGTGGTGACAACACTAGACTAGAGCATAGAAGCTAACCACCAAGGTGAAACAAGATAACTAACACAATTTACCAAGACAATGATCCATTATCCAACTTTAACCAAAGATCCTCATCCACATGCCCAACAAATTAAGCACAACACTTCACATGAAATAAGGACTAACATACCTCATGGTGACAGTGGCTTACCATCCCCCATACACTAGGTTGCTTGGATGTGATGAGCCTTGGTTGATCAGTAGATGTAAAGGTAAATGGGGG
>ML782232.1:403867-443175 GCA_009831015.1 Picea engelmannii
CATCTTCATCTATGCATTCTCATCAAGGACAATACATATTATATTACATAAATCATCAATCAATCAATCCTTTGAAATCAATCAATCACTTGACATCAATCAATCAAACCATTGGCATCAATGACAACATGATCCAACACTTTCTTCCATATTTCAATGCCCAAGAAATAATTCAACTCACCAAGATTTTTCATCTCAAATTCAACAATCATATGTGAATTATACTTCTAAAAAAATTCAAGATAGTTCCATGTAAATCAAATCATCAACATATAATGTGACTATTATAATGTCTTGTCCTTATAGAAGAATATAGAGATTGGTTTTAGATGAACTCTTAAAAATTCCATGATATTTAAAGTAGTTATCAATCCTAGAGTACCATTCTCTTGGTTCTTGTTTGAGACCATGCAAGGCCTTCTTCAACCTGTAAACACAATCTTCTTTACCTAGAATTTCAAATATGTTAGGTTGCTCCACATAAATTTCTTCATCTACATAACCATTCAAGAAAGTTGATTTAACATCCCTCTGATAAATTGTCCACTTATAATGTGCAACTAATCCAAGTACCATCTTGATTGTGTCCAACTTTGCCATTGGAGAAAAGGTTTTTGTATAATCAATTCCTTCATTTTGTGCATAACCTTTTGCAACTAAATGAGCTTTATGCATATCAATCGTACCCTCTTATTTATACTTAGTTATATATATATATATATATATATATCCATTTAGTACAAATAAAATAGTTTCCCTAAGGTAAAATGACCAAGTTCCATGTATCATTTCTTACCAAGGCAATAATTATGCTTCCATTGCTTCATTCCATTCATTATTTTTTGATGCTTCTGCATAACTCTATGTTTCATCCATATTTATTACTTATGTCATAAAACAAAAATTCATAGTGTTTTTTTATCTAATGACTCTTCTCTCAAAATTCCTATTCAATATGTTACTCTCCCAATAACCTAAGACTAGTTGCTTAGGCTTCCTCTTGACTTCATCTACTTTAGCTGATTTAGAACTATATCCATCACCAAATATCACTTCACCCTTTTTTAATTCAATTTGGACATGTTCTAGCTGATGAATTCATTTTTCATCAAACACAACATATTTACTTATTATAATAGGCATTTCTTGGGGTCCCCGAGGTGTAGGACAGTCGGTGATAGAGTGCGTTGTTAAGGCACTCTGTGATGTTAAAGTCACCGGTTCGAAACCTACGGGGACAAAAAATCCATCCATGTTAAGGGTTAGTGTGGCTCAGGTCAGGTGCAATCCCCATGTGATTTTGACGACTCATATGCCCCTGAATCGTGGTTTCTTAGCCACAGGCTAGTCTCGCAAATCACAGACAAACTAGCCAAAAAAAATGCACTTATTGAGGATCAAATAACTTTTAGTTTGTGTGAAATATCCAATGAAAATACACTTAATGATTTTATCATCCAATTCCGTCCTCTTTTCTTTATGGGCATTTGCATATGCAATACATCCAAAGATTATCATGTGTGCAACTCTAGGTTTGTACCCTGACCATTCTTCCTCTAGAGTCAAATACAAAACTTCTCTTGTAGGACATCTATTAAAAAATACAACGATATATGAATTACTTTAACCCAAAATTCATTGCCAAGTTGTTTTGTTTTCAACATATACTTCTAGCCATCCCAATAATTGTCATATTCTTCCTTTTTGCAACACCATTTTGTTGAGTTGTGTATGAATTTCTAAATTCTTTCGTTATATCATTCATCTTGAAAAAATTCATAAATTCATTAGATTGATATTCTCCCCCATTATCTAATTTGAGGGTGAGAATCTTCGAGCCACATTGTTTTTCAACCAATTCCTTGAACTGAACAAAATGTGTAAAACCATCTAACTTTTCTTGCAAAAAATAAGCCTATTTTTTATGAAATAATCATCAATAAAGGTTATGAAGTACCTTGCCTTTGCAAAAGACAAAGTCTCCATGGGACCACATAGATTTGAATGCACTAATGAAAGATCTCTCTAGTCTTCCAAGTTCTATTCTAGAAGCTCTCCTTGTGTTCTTTCCCTAGTATACATCCTTCACAAATCTCACCATCCTTCAATGTAGGGAAGACCATTCACCATGTTACTCTTCTTTGTCAACACAAATTCTTGAAATTCAAACGTTCCATTCACAAATGCCAAAGCTTTCTATTCACTTCTTCTATAGCCTTCAAACCGTGACACACTTGAGGCAAAAGTGAATTTCAAACTTCTTTCTACAATCATTTCTCCTCTTGCCATAACTGCATTTCTATTGAACTTGTGCATGATGAAACATTTTTTGTTATCAAACACTAACTTGTAATTTTGTTCCATCCTCCACCCTATGAAAAGTAGGTTCTTTTTAAATACAATGTATCATCAATAAACTTATTTTTTCCATTCATTGTTGGGATAGTCATTGTAGCTTTCCCCTCAACTTTTGAAGTACTGTCATCTCCAAATATCTCTTTTCCTCCTAAGTGTCATATGTGTTCAACATATTGAGTCAATGTACCAAGCCTCACTTTCCTCATTCTATGTCATTCAACTTGATATAAATAACTTCTCATTTTTTTTTCTTCAACAACGATGTTTACACCTTTATTTGCCAAAACATGCATTTTGCCTCTGCAATCTTTCTCAAAATAACCAAATTGATTACAATAGTAATATTGTCCTTCAAATATTTATCTAGACCCATCTCTTCCTCCTCCTCTTTCACAAGATCCTTCTCTACTTCTTCCTTTGAAAAATTGGCTTGGAGTTCTTCTTCTCCCTCTTGAGGTGGGTGCATTTTCCTAATAATTATGTGAATTATGTGATAGTAGTTGATGCCTATTCCAATTCTAATAAATTTTATTATGAAATTGTTCTCTACTTCTTCCTCTTCCTCTAAACCTTGTGGAAAAAACATTTTCCATGTGCTCATTTGCAATTCTTTCTTCAACAATAAACAAGTAACCACTCAATGTATCAATTCTCATTGTATTTAAATTGTTAATTTATTTGAACCCAAAACCATGTAGTTATTATGAAATAAAATCACTTTATTTATTTAATAACAACATAGCTAGGTTACTTAACCAGATATTAGCGGAAGCATAGAAAATGAAACCAACACATTGCACAAGATATTCAGGCAAACACCCCTAGAAAAACCCTAAAGGGAAAACTGGATCTTAGTTTGATTTATTATTATAAATCTTGGGATCTCTTCTTGGGATAATGGCTCATCAGAGGAATACTATGCAACAATAGCCTTGCCCACATGGTTGTTATCTCCCTTGCTTCCCCTTAGCACCTTTCCTCAGCCCTTCCCACTCACACTTGGATGAACTCTCTTCACCCACTTAATGAGTCTCCTCACTCTATGTGTGTGTCTCATCCTCTCACCTAGGTTTCCTTTTATTACATTGAGTTATCCATAAATATAAACCCTAGATCTTCTCCAAAGTGATCAACAACTGATATATAATGTCACATTCACTTTAGATCTAACGACTATGACTTAATCAACTCACTTAAGTTAATGATACCAACAACTTGGGCATTCAACTTAATTAGTCTCACATTAATCTAAAAGATCATTCACTTTAATAATTGACTCATAAAGTGAACTTCCTAAGATTCTGAGAGGTTACAAGGATGACTTCCACATGCTAGACACTGAGCCTATGTGAAAGTACATGTATGATGCTAATATATTAACACTCTCTCTTATCGAGGAAAGTACTTTTACCACCTGAAGGTGGCTCTATCTTCGCTATCAGGTCTGCTACCATGTCAGCTCTCCAATCCACCTGATTGGATACTCCCTCCGATATGAAAGTTATCCCTACTATCGCACTAGGACATTTCTTCAAAGACTCATCTCTCATCATGCTCCTAGAAGCCTCCTTCTCTTGAGCATCCTACATGGTCATATTGTACCATCAATTATTTTGGACAAACTTGAAAGGTTGCTCCTTCCCACCTAAACCTGAAGGTTGACTCCCTCTGAGTTTCTCAATCTCAGGAGCTACATGCTCCTTGTCCTCTATCACTCTATTGATTTCCATAGCTCGCATAGGTTGGCCCCTTAGCCTATACGAGTTGTTCTCTCTAACTCCAAAAATAGTTCTTGTGTTTGAGCTAGATCCTCTAGGCTTGATCAACTCCTTTCCATCCTAGAATAGTACGCCAAACAACCTTCTTCTCAATCGTTGAGACTGAGAGCACACTCCTCCCAAGTTTTTGCACCCATAGAACATTTGTTACTCTCAACACACCTCCTAACTCCATCTAAAATGACATTGTTCCATATCCCTTTACTGCTTGCTTGGTCCCCATACTTTAGTTCCACGTACATATCGGATTCAGATTCTATGAAGTTCTCAAACAACTCTCGTGCTCCCGTCACATGACATGTGGCTCCATTATCAATTGATATGGTTCCCAAGGTAGTTTGGGAAACAAGTAGGAGCTCTTACTATTCAAACTGTTTGGAAAACTCATCTTGAGCATTTGTCGGAACAACTACCTCTGGTTCCGTCTTGTTTCCACCTTTATTCTTGTTCGAACATTGACCTGCATAGTGCCCAAACTTGTGACAAGCACAACACTTGACTTTGCTTATGCCATTCTTCTTCTTACTGTATTGAGAGGTATACTCTCCACTGAAAAACTTCTTGAACTTTCCCTTCTTTACGTGGTTGGCGAGAAAAAATTTCTCATCATCATTCTTGGACCTTCCTCCATTCAACTCTTCATCCTAAAGTTCCTCCTTAACAAAGTCATCCCATAACCTTGACCAATAAGGGAGCTTCTCTCGTGCCACGACCCCTTTTATGAATGGTGTCCACTCCTTCGTGAAGCCTTTGAGTGCCACCCTCACCAAATCTAAATCATCCACTGCTTCCATGATTGCTCCAGTTCATCTTGAACCTGTCATATTCGGGTAAGATAAGTCTTCGTCATATATGATACTATCATCTTCGTGTCCCTGAGCTTCTCTCTCAACACCATCTTGTGATTATCGTTCTTGCTCTGAAACAAGATCTTTAGAGCCTCCCACATATCCTTGGAAGTTGTCTTTCCCGATAAATGAGGGATCAAATGATCCTTCACTCCGTCTAGGATAATCCTTCTGGTTGTCACTTTAGCTTATGGGCGGCCATATCTTTTGAATTCATTGGTGGGGCCACAATGAAGTTGGAAAACTCTCAAATGGTGTTCTCTGTCAACACCAACATAATCCTCTCCTTCCAAGGATTGTTGTTAGACACCCCGTCCAACCTAACTTCAAGCCACAAACCGGATGCAGCCATCTCCGCAACCTGCTAAAAAACTCAAATCTAGCTTCTCGGTTTGGTTGCTCGCTGCCCAGATTCGTTGCCCCTTGTCCAAGGTTGCTTGAGTCTTTTTTGGTCATTGTTTGACTATCTCAGCTTGCTGCCAATAGTTTTGATGATCACCTGACATACCTGTCCACTGCCCAGGGCACCTACTCGTTGTCCAACCATTTTTTGGGTTTCCTGGTGTGCCTGCCCGCTTTCTAGGTGCCACTAGAAGCTCTGTTAACCATGTCAACATGTTTCTCTGCAACCCATGATTGTCTCTATGACTTGTTGCTATAGATCGTTTCCAGTAGCCTGACCCTTGTCCATTGGTTGATGGTTTTTTTCTCCTCAGCCAAGACCACTCCCAACCCACGACTCCTTCACTAACGGTTGACTCACTCTAACCCCAGAACACCCACCTTGTGTCGTCGCTCAACAATCGATCCTTAACACACTGCTTCTTTTCTTGTTGGCGGTTGTGGCTTCCCTGGCACTTGTAGCCTGCAACTACTCCTGTGTCATAACCATCTTTATTGACACCTTCCACTGCTCTATGCCGATCGATCCTCCTACAAATCACCTTCACTCGGGACCTCTTCGATGACTACGACCATGTCATCGACTGCTCTTACTGTCAATGCTCACTAACAATGTCTTGGCCCTATCGATTGCTTGCACTACTCCCTATAGTGTCGCTGCTACTCATGCACCCTATCCACCATGTTCGACATGCTCACAGCCTCAACCCTGTGCATCTGCTGCCTCTAGTTGCATCTTTAGAACTTCTTCCCTTAGTTGCATCTTCAACACTTGACTAACCTCAATGCTCATGATGTCCCTCTACGTGGAATGTCCACTCACAATAGACTTCATACAGTCAACCACTCAACCTGATATAGCTTCAGCTGTTGTTAGTGGATTCCACTTAGTTTTCAACCACATGGTCCGATCCATGATCCTTCAACAACTTCCAATTTGTATGATGTACAGATTGTATGGATCCCTTTTTCTCATTTTTAAATTTATTTTATTTTCTCTTATTCATAGCTAAGCTGGCAAAACAATTTCCCAGAGACAAAAAATATCGCTGCAACAAATCGATCTTGGCAACCTGGTTTCTGTCAAAACCCGGCTCTAATACCATGTTAATTTATCTGAACCTGGCACCAGGCGGTTATTCCAAAATAAAATAACTTTGTTTAATAACAACACAACTAGGTTACTTAACCAAATATTAGCAGAAGAATAAAAACTGAAATCAACACATTGCACATGATATTTGGGTAAACACTCCTAGAAAAACCCCGAAGGGAAAACCAAGTCTCAGTTTGATTTATTATTATAAATATTGGGCTCATTTTCTGGGATAATGGTCCAATAGATGAATACAATGCAACAATAGCCTATCCCACATGGTTTTTATCTCCCTTTCTTCCCTTTAGCACCTTTCCTCAGCCCTGCCCACTCACACTTGGATGAACTCTCTTCACCCACTCAATGAGATCTCCTCACTCTGTGTGTGTCGCATCCTCTCACCTAGCCGACCTTTTATTACATTGAGTTAGCCCTAAATCCAAAACCTTAGATCTTCCCCAAAGTGATCAACGACTGAGATATAATATCACGTTCACTTTATATCTAACGACTAGCAATTAATCAACTCACTTAAGTTAATAACCCCAACAACTTAGGCATTTAACTTAATTAATCTCACATTAATCTAAAAGATCATTCACTTTAATAATTGACTCATAAAGTGAACGTCCTAAGGTTCTCATAGGTTACAATGATGACTTCCACGTGCTAGACATTAAGCCTATGTGGAAGTACTTGTCTGATGCTAATACATCAACACTGCCTCTTACCTACCATCTAATGATTTCATTTGATTAACAAGATTCTATATTTTTGTAATATTACATTCATTGATTCATTACCACGCATCTTAGCATTTTCAAATTTGTTTCTTAGTGTTTTTTATTTCGTTGTTGTTTCACCTTCATGTGTGTCCTTTAAAATATCCCATGCTTCTTTAGATGATTTTGCAACATTGATTCTTGGAAAGATTGGTTCATCAATTGCACTCCTTATAAGAGAAAGTGATTCATCTTTCTTTATAAGCTCTTTTAATGATTGTTTTCCACTTATCATCCAATGCTTTATATTCTTCATCAAAAAGATAACCATACCCTTCAATTACAAACTCCCATAAATCTTTAATGATAAATATGGGTTGCATTATTTTGTTCATTTGCGACAGTTAGCTTAGATAACACAATATTTCTTATCGTCATTGGAAAATGAGCAAAAAGAAAGATAAATCAAAATTAAGACAAGTTGTCCCACTTCAACTCGGGACAAGAAGCTTGTGTCCTGAAACAAGAATTAGCCACCACCCAAAAAATATATATTTACTTTAAAAAAATTAGTACAAATAAGGGCACAACTTTTGCGCAATTACAACAAAATCTCATTTAATGATGGAATAAACATTTTTTAGTGGGAAAAGACCTTTCACATTTAAACAAACAAAAAAATATATAAAAAACTTTGCCAATGTTTCAATCTCTCAAACTCTCAAAAAATAACTCTCAAAAAATAAGAATAACCCCCCTTACAAACTTTGAAATTATTTCCCAACATTTCAATCTCTTAAAATATACGGCGATGGCACAACTTTACAAGATACAAATACTCCAATCATGCTTATTCCAAACAAAACTTCACCATGCATATTCCATAACATTGTTAATTTAAGCTTGATGCATCTTTTGTTACATAGTAAGTGGTTCAATGCTTTTTGTTTTATAAATGTGGGATACATAAAAACAATAGAACATACCTTCTTAACTCTATGCTTAGCTTCATAAGGGCATGTAGGCTGCTAATCAATTGCCTTGGAATCAAATTCACCTATGGTTGCCTCTTTAAGTTTCTCCATGCAACACTAAACTCTTTCTTCTAATGGACAATCACATCTAATATATCTTTGTGTCTCCAAACTGTTTGCTTGAATCACTTTTCTATCTCAAGCTTTCTAATGTGCTTTAATCAACAAGACGGAAAAAACAAGATTTGTTGGTCAACTTCATCTTTTCTCTTAAAAAAAAATTATGCCAACTTTGCAAACAACTGCTACAATGTGCAATTCTTCAACTTTTCACTCAAACTCAAGAAAAAGATAGCCAAAAAAAATATAGACTCATATGATTACAATGGCATACCTAATCTATAGTCTGTCCAGTACATATGGAAAGTCTCTTGGAGTAACAGACTTGATTGAATGCTACCCCAGATAGTGGAACATCAATCTCAAACAATGAAACTCGATGAAATGTGCAACTAACTATGGATCTCCATTCACCATTATGTTCTTTACAAATGCATCGTTGAGGATTCTCATGCACCACAACCATGTGCTATGATACCAAATGAAGAATTACTAACACCAACAATAATGAAGCAATTACAAGAATTTAACAATAATGCATATTAACTCAATCTTGTTCATTATCAAGACACGTATTTATACATGAATGAGAGATATCTTGTGAAACAAACAAATCCTATAATCACTCAACAAACAACCCCTAAATTCACTCACCAATGATTATCTCAATCTCAAATTATCTCTATGAGATATTATCACACTAATAATTTCAACAAACATTCTAATTACACTAAGGAAAATACAAATGAATGATTATGTTGATGTTTTACTTATACAACTAGAAGTTATGATTCTTCTTTATTATTATATCATTTAGCACATTAGTTGCATAAATAAGATCACTGAAAGAGAGGCAATCGCAGAAACAATAGAGACACACAGATTATCCTGGGAAACCCTCATGGGGAAGAAAACCCAACAAAAACTTCCTCAATATAGATAGACCAAAAACAAAGCAGAAGATCCTCCTCTACTCATTCACCAGGAAAGACTAGCACACCACTTAACCAAGAGATACCAAGAGATAGAACAAAACCCTCCTTGACATCACCCCCACTTGCAACAACCACTCCTCCAAGACTTGCACACTTTTTCCTCTAGTTGCAGAGCTCATGAGTGAGTGTGCAAATGAGGTGCTAGCCTCCTTTATAAATAGTAGTATGGCCTCCCTTAATTTGGTCTGGGTCGACCTGCCACTTTACCCTTTTAATTTACATTTAATTGTCAAGCCACAAAAGGGTTGACTTTTACAAAGGCACAATCGGGCCTAAATAAATATAATATAACAATATTTTTCAACACTCCCTCTTAGGTAGAATATTCTTCGAAGTTACAATATTTCAACACTCCCCCTTAACAAGAAGGGTATTATATAGACAACATCAATAACCAACTGGACTCAATACAACATCGGGAGGATGAGACATCGTCATCAACATCTGGAACATTGTATGTCATATATATAGGTCATCGATATTTTTTCTCATCATCAACATCAGTAGAAACTGAATATCATCATCATCTACAGTGCGGAGCTGGAGTAATATCATCATCATCAAAAGCATGAAGCCGAAACATCAACATCATCAACAACACGAAGTTGGAACATCAACATCAACAACACAAAGTTGGAATAACATCATCATCATCAATAGCATGAAGCTGGAACATCAACATCATCAACAACATGAAGTTGGAACATCAACATCATCAACACTAAGTTGGAATAACATCATCATCAACACCATGAAGTTGGAACATCAACATCATCAACAACATGAAGCTAGAACAACAACATCAATGGCAACAAAATGAGACAAGAGCATCAACAACAATAACAGTGGGAACTCCGAAAGACTGTCCATTTGGACCTTATGGGATCTGTCCAGGGGTAATAAAATCCCCTAGAATATAAATTGTAATGAGTTTCCACACTACTGACCACAACGAGTATATACATACATAGGCACTCCAACAGACCATCCATTCAGACCTTATGGGATATGTCTAGGGATGATCAATCCCCTGGGATATAAATCCTAATGAGCTTCCCTACTGATGGAAAGGAGACCATAGTATCATCAACATCACCCCCCCTTTCGAGGGAAGTCCTTTTAGACTACACCAAGCTTGTCTCAGAAGAACTCAAACTTCACACCAGACAGAGGCTTAGTCAACACATCTACTACCTGCTCATCTGTGCCAACATATTGGAGCTTCATGGCTCCCTTCTGTACCAAGTCATGAATGTAGTGGTACTGGATCTCAATATGCGTCGTCTTATCGTGAAACAATGGGTTCTTTTTTATCTTTATGCAACTCTGGTTATCACAAAAAATCACAGTAGCATCCATCTCTAGGTCAAATAGACATGTCAACAATTTCCAAATCCATATGGCTTCACAACTAACGAAGCATGTTGCAATGTAATCCTCTTCTTTTGTACTGAGATAAATACTTGATTGTTTCCTTCTTTTCCATGAAGTCATGACTGGCCCCAAACTGAAACAACATCCTGAAGTGTTTTTTCTATCTTGATCACTTCCAACTCAATCTAAATCAATATATCCATACAATCTAAAGTCACAATCTCCAGTATAACAGAGGCCAAAGTCCAACATACCCTTAAGATATCTTGTCACATACTTTGCAGCTACAAGGTGAACACGTCTGGGCTCCACCAAATACTGAATCAATAAAAACATATATCTAGTTTAGTATTTGTTAGATACATCAATGAACCAATCATCTATCTGTATAGAGTAACATCAACTATTTCTGACGAAGTATCAACCAATAACTTCAGATTCATCTCCATAGGAGTGGACATGGTTATATAGTCCATCATGTTGAATCTCTTCATAATTTTCACAGCATACTTTCCTTGACTAAGGAAAATCTCTTCTGGGCTCTACCATACTTCAAGGCCTAAGAAATAAGGCATCGGGCCTAGGTCCTCATTTCAAATTTAGCGACAATCTTCTTCTTACAATCTGTGATGAGATTTTCTTTATCTGTTAAGAATAAGTCATCCACATATAACAACAATATAACTGGATCCATCATTCTCAATCTTGAAGTAAAGGTTGGGATCAAATTTACTCTTGGTAAAGCCCAAGCTCATAAAAAAACTATCAATCTTGCCATACCAAGATCTTGGAGATTTCTTCAACTTGCATACGTGAGTCTTCTTGTCATGTACTTCAGAACCAAATTTTCACATCACATTGTACCAACCTGGTACACTTGCTCAGTTTCAAATCAATCTGCATGATCATGTGTTGGTTCTAGGTGCTTTCTGCAAAGCACTATTTGACTCACTGCCTGAGAGTATGTCCTCTACCTTTTCTACAATTGTTCATTCCGTAACTAGGACTCTGCACCTGCAGTTGCTATTTCTAAAGCTGAGAATGACTGCTCTATTCTCATTGTAGGTGTTGAACTCTGAGAGTAGCTCCTCTATTCTATCATGGCAACAATTTTATCTAAAACTGAGAGTGGATGATACTGAAGGTAACTTTTCTTCTTTCATGGAGGTAATTCAATATCAAATACAAGGACTGATCCCTCTGAATCTCATACTGTATCAGAATCCTGGTTGTTCTAACTGTCTTCATGAACACTGGAACTATATCTTTGATTATTGGAGCAAGTGTCTCATCAGATTCTTCTCCCTCTTGCTGGGAGAATCCTTTGGAAACAAATCAGGATTTGTACATCTCTATACTATTATCTGCAACATGCTTGATCTGTTAGATCAATCTTGGAAGTCACCACTGACTTCCCTTCTAGTATTAAGGAAAAATCCATAACCTGGTCCTTGTGACTCAACATATCGCCTTTCCCACTGGATAATCATCTGGATTTCTTCTCAACTCTCTTAATGGAGGAGGTCATCTCTATGTTCCTATCTCTGTCTCAGGATGGAACCACATACCCTTCTTAGGGGCTTTCTCTCAGGTTTGTAAGCTGAGAGAAAGACTCACATAGCTGCAATGATCCACATCTCACAGGTTTGTAAGCTGGAGAATGTCTCACACAGTTGCATTCATCAACACTTCCTCTTAGCTAGGGAGGCATTCTTCATCATGCCAAGTCTCACACAAATGTACTCTGAATTTTGTTTTTGGTTGGAGTCATCAATACTCCCTCTCAACTAGGAAGGCATTTTTCACCAAGTTACTCTAGTGAAGATGTCTGTAATCTACTCATGTGTAGGAAGGTACTGCATGTGTATGATTTTCCTCTGCATCATATCTCTGATATAAGGATATTCATCTCATCGTGTTTCGATCCATCAGGAAACACTGGGTTCTCAAGGAGCTTTACACGTGACTCTTGGTGATCATCATAGGATCCATCTCATGGTCAAGTAAATCTGTTCGAAGCTTATGAAGCCACAATTCTTCGTGCACTCACTGCTGTATACTCTGCGTCTATGGTACTCAAGGCCACAGAGTTTTGTTTCCTGCTACATTAGGAAACCATGGAAAACTTTATGATAGAACATCAATCAGATGTGCTCTTCCGGTCCAATGTACTTTCTACTCAATCTGAATCAACATATCCTGCAAATTCAAGTTCACACTGGAGGCATATTTCATGCCATATCCAATTGTGCCTCATATATATCTCAATACATGCTTTACTACTATCCAATGAGTCTATCTCGACTGACTCGTGAATTGACTAAGTACATTCACTGCATAGCATGAATCAAGTTTGGTGTTAACTAGATACATCAGTGATCCAATCAGTTGTGGATCAGTTTCGTCTGAATCATCATCAATATTTTTCTTTTAAATCCATCACGATGGTTTTTGCATTCTGTCATACTTGAACTTCTTTAATATTTTCACTGTATATTTTCCTTAACTTGGGAAAAATCTCATCAGTCCTCTGTCATACTTTTTGTCCCAAGAAGTAGTGCATCATACTCAGATTCTTCATCTCGAATTCAGAAGTCAAGGGTTACTTGTATCCAACAACAAGGCTTTCTGAATAAGTCATCAAAATCAAGCTCTCGTCATCAACACTGTAATGATATAGGTTTGGATCAACAACACTCTTGCTAAAATCCAAACTTATCCAAAATTTATCTATCTCATATAGTTTCTAGCTCATGGATGGTAGTACAGATGGAAGTGTATTGAGTTTATTGGATCAAGTGTCTCATCATTGACAACTCCCTCTGTTTGTGAGAAACCTCTGGCTATGGAGCTCGTTTCGTATTTCTCGACACTTCCATCAAATACATGCTTGATCTTATAAATCCACTTGGAAGTTACCATAGACTTCCCTTCTGGTCCTTGAATACTATCTTATGCATCATTCTTTGATATACTGGTATTCTTCTGTTATGCCATCTTTCCATACCTGTTCTCCTATTTCTTCTATAAGAAAAGTAGGCTCAACATTAGTGAAATGGATCATGACTGAAGGATAGCTCAAAAATCTCTTTTTCTTTCTATGGATGTGTCTTGAGAGGCTTGTATGTTTCTCTGCCTCTTTGCAGAGTGAGTCTAGGTAGGCCTTTTATGCCCTACTGCAATATCTTTGAATATATCAACTGGAACAACTGGAATAAGGTATGTCTCCCTCTAAACTGCTGAAGGGGGAGAAGGTATTTGTCTTACTATCAATCTCCATCTTAGATTCTCTGGATCTTTTGAAAGGCTATCTCTTCTTCAAGGAAAATGTTTCTTCTTGTTCTTGTATAATGAACAAATTAAATATGGTTTGGACTCCCATACTGGGGATAATGGTCTAAGTCTTTGAGAGCTCCCTTACTAGGAATAATATCCTTCATTTATTTGAAAAATGCAATCAACTATAAAATTAGAAATCAATTGATTTACCTAGTTTGTAGTCATGTCCTTTTAGAGGAAGTCCTTCTCCTCTCTCTTCTCTTCATTCTTTTGAGGTGGATCTAGATCAATGTCAGCGGTGGAAGCACATCGTCTTCCCTTATTCCTAGTTGGACAATTTCTTGCATAGTGTCCATACGTGTCACATCTGAAGAACTAAATTTCTTAAACATCTCTTGTTTGATAACTTGGATTGGATGAATACTTTTCACCTTTAAATGTTTTCCTAAAATTTATTTTGAATTTTCCTCCCTTCTTTGTATGAAGTGCAAGAGCATGATTTTCTTCTGAGGAATCTTCCACTCCTCTATTTCTAAGTCTAAGTTCTTCTTAAGTGCAATCTGTCCATAGACGATCAAAGGTTGGTAGAGCTTCTCTTTCACTGATAGTCTGAATGAAAGGATCCCATGACTTTGGAATATTCTGGAGAGTGGTTAAGATAAGTTCTCTATCAAACATGATTTCCCCAATGGTCTCTAGCTGTTCTTTAATCTCTGATAACTTCATAAAGAAGAGTGCAACTGTGTCACCCTTCGTCATCATAATTGCAATGATCCACATCTCATAGGTTTGTAAGTTGGAGAATGTCTCACATAGCTACATTCATCAACATCTTTTTCTCATCTGATCCTTTCTAAGATTAGGCTTACTCTGAGTCTCCATGCTCCCTCTGAAGCTTGAATCCCTTTGAGTCTATATAATATTTGGAGTCATCTTCTCCCATTGATATGTCTCGTCAATGCTATATGTATTTACATCCTGCAAGGTGTCATGGGCCCATGCTGGTCTCTTTCTGGTTACTTCATTGATTCTGGGTAGGCCCTTCTAGCTCTACTAACTCTTCCCGATGATCTGAAGAGTGATTAACTGCACTAAAGGGATTTTTTTGGTCATCTTTGGAGCCTTCTGCTCCTCATGATTTGTCTCTATATGAGATGTTTTATATCTAGCAAAAGTACCTTCATATTTTTCTTCTTCTTCGATACATGGATGTATACGTTCATATTTACAAATTGGATAGTCTACTCCATGTCTCATCTCATTTATTTACTCCTGCAATCGTCACTATAGCTCCCTCAGGGTTATCACCTGTGACCTACCCAGAACAAGAACAAGGGAGAAACAATAGACAAGAATAATACTCTTTATAATAATAACACAAATAATAGCGAGAACAATCGTCACAATAGCTCCTTCAGAGCTATCACTTGTGACCTGCCTCGAACCTGGTGTTGATGATTACAACTATGTGAGACATCCTTTAGGACAAAGACCTGAGAGAGAGCCCCTGACTTGGGTGTGTGGTTCCTATTTGAGATAGAACTGGAACGTTGTGTTGGCCTCCTCCTTACAGAGAGTTGAGAAGAACTCCATATGATTATCCCGTGTAACATAGTGAGAAAGAAGATCTGCTAGGTTGAATGTGACTGTGGCTGAGCACAGGTGAACGTGTGAATTCCCATGAGTTGGGTGCATCGTTCTGAGAAAGAGATGAAACGATGTATTAGCCTCCTCTGAGTAGAGAGTTGATATGAAGAAATCCATATAACTCTCTTGTGTAATGCAATGGGAAAGAAGATCTGTCGAGTTGGACGTGCCTGTGGATGAGCATAGGTGAACGTGATCCTAGTGGTTGAGCACTAGTGAGTGTGGTTCTCCTGTGAGACACAGTGAGATAGAGAGACATCCCTGTGGTTGAAAATAGATGGATGTGCCCCTAGTGGCTGAGAACTAATGGGTGTATGAGATTCCTTTCTATATTGTTCAAGAGTTAGATTTACTTGTAACCCTATTTGTTATGTAAAGGGTACAGGTTGGCCCCACCTTAATGTAAAAGATAATTAATGTAAAAGATAATTAATATAAAAGATAATTATTGTAAAAGATAATTAATATGGTAATTATTGATTATATTTTGAGTTATTAAGGTTGGACCTATTGTGCCAATAGACACATCATTTGATGTGACAAGTCTTATATAAATAAAGGTGAATCCCCATTGAGGAAACACACTTATCATTGTGTCATCTCATGACTTCAGAAGTTGTGGTATGAAATTATGAGAATTACCCCACCCTCTTGTGTGTTAGTTTTGGTGATGGTGTGGGAGGTCTTTCTCTTGAGGAATATAGCAAAGGATTGGTTGGGTTTTCTTCCCTTGTTGAGAAGGGTTTTCTAGGATACTTCGTGTGTTCTTGTGCATGGTTATTCTTATTGTGATCTTGGTTTTCTACAGTAGTTATGGTTCAATTAATAGTTAAACAAATTTTTTAAAGAGAATACATTAGCCATATCTAATTGAAAATCCATCATGGTATCAGAGCAGGCTTGAAGAAGATCATTGCACATTAAAATTGAAGGTAAGGGTTGCAAAAACTTTGTTTTAGGTTTGAAGAGAAGAGGGTCGGACCTCTCTTTAAAAATTATGTTGTAACATCTGGTAATTTTTGTGGTAAATTATGTGGTGTGAAGAGAAGAGGGTCAGACCATAGATGAAGACAACAACAAGTTTGCCACAGTAACATCCTGACAGTAGAACCGTAAGACTGCTACAGTAACACCCTAAGTCTATCACGCTAAACAACATATCTGTAATAAGAAAAGAGGGCTGGAATTTTCTGTGGTAGAATAAGAGGTTCATCGCATGCCTCTAAGGCTGTCTCACCCCAGAAAAAAGGTCCCCTTGGTATGAAGGAAGGAGGCAGACCTCTCCTCAAATTTGTGGTAAAGTTTGAAGGGGTCGGACCTAGAAAATTTATGAGTTACTATAAAACCCCAACCGAGATTTTCCTTCTAGTCTATACCATCATGACATGCTAGTCACAAGTCTACATGCTACAACAAATCATCAACATATGCAACTAGCCACAAAGCTTCTCTTCGGGCAACCGTTAAGAGCTGTCACGATTTGTAATAAGTGAGAAACCTAGGGATTGCATTTTCAGTTTCTGTTTGGAGTATCGATCTTTCCTTATTTACATTGGAAGGCAATTATAGGTTGCAGCTAAGGCTTGTAATTCAACATGTAAAAGGGAAACAAGGAAAGGCAGCTAAATAAAGTAGATGTAACTAGAGAATGGGTGGTCAAAAGTCTCACTTCTCCCAGGTCTGAGAGAGCTGAAGGAAATGATAATTATATGGTAAAGGTAAGGAGACATGTGACAACACAGTTAAGGAAATGATAATTCTACAGACCTGTGACAACACAACTAAGGAGACCTGTGCACAAGTCAAATTTCTGAGTTATATCTTTGCTGTCCTATTACTCCATACTGTCATTTTTTTGATTTCATATATTGATGCAAGTATTTAATGGTGGTGCAAGTATATATCCCAGAAAATTATAAAGTGCATTGAAGATATTGGTAAGCAAACAATGCTTGCTAAAGAAGAGCAAGAGCTACCCTTGCCTAAAATGAACACACTGTTACAATAAAAATTGTTGAAGTAGTTCCACCAAAATATATGTCTAGTGTAACTACATCTAATGATAGAGAAGTATTGTTTATTGAAAGGAAATTCAAAGTTCAAGTTACATTGGGTTATCATGGGCATATATCACTTTGGAAAACATTTCTTCTAGAGTTGCTTATAGGTGAGAAGAGTGGGCCAGATCCGAAAGACAACAACAATGATTTCTTGAAGTGTTTGGTCTTAAAAGAAATAAAGCCTTGATTACAGTCTTGAGCTACAAGGTTGATGCAAAGACTTGTATAGTACAAGGTGTCTACAAGGAAAACAAGCGAGGAATGTCATTGATCATCATGAGATTGAAAAACAAGCATAACCTCCATTGGTGTACACTCTCAAGTATGAACTTGTATATATGTATTATTTGCATCATTGTCATAAGGGTACTTGCAGGAGTAAGGAACCCTTGGTGCAATCGTGGACCCAGAGAAGTCTCAATGCATTCAGAATAACAACACACTGGAAGTGAAGACTCCAGGTTTGATTGTTTTAATTATCATGCTACATTACAAGTAGGTGTTGTAGCTGTGACAACAATCCTTAAATTGTTTTGATTCTAGAGATGTACTCATGAATATCCTCTGGGAGATATTCTTGTCGTGTTTCCTTTCGTTTGTTTCCTTATTCCAGGCAGGTTAACAACAAAGGAAGATGTTTTTCCTTCAAGACTTCATAGGGAGTCACTTGACTCAGAGGGAGTCAAAACTATTTGAGAAGAAGGAAACGACAAATACCTTCTCCCCCTTAGCAGTTCAGAGGGAGATGACCATTGATACAGTTGATCTAGTTGTTCAAGTTGATATTCCCTGGGAATTTACAGTAGGCCATAAAAGGCTTGTCTGGGCTTGAAAAACTCTGCAAGAGGCAGAAAGACATACATATGATGGAAGTTTCGAGAAATACAAAAATGAGACTTGTAGTTGGAGGACTCTCATAAGAAAAGGGAGTGAAATATGATGAGACATATTGATCCAGTAGCCCGATGCACTCCCATCTGTACCACCATCCATGAGTTGGAAACTTCATCAGATAGATGGATTCTTGATGAAGTTTGGGTTTCAGCAAGAGTGTTTTTGATTCAAACCTATACTATTACATTGTTGGTGAGGAGAACCTTATTTTGATGACCTATTCAAGAAGTCATGTTGTTACAAGCAAGCTTTGACTTCTGATTTCGAGATGAAGGATTTGGGTATGATGCACTTCTTCTTGGGACAAGAAGTATGACAGAGGACCAATGAGACTTTTCCTAAGTCAAGGAAAATATACAGTGTGGATATTAGAGAAGTTCAGTACGAAAGAATGCAAATTCATGTCTACATCGATGGTGATGGATTTGATGAAAAATAATTGATGATGATTCATACGAGATTGATCCACATGTGTTCCCATAGTTGATTGGATCATTGATGTATCTGGTTAACACCAGACCTGATATATGCTATGCAACGAATGTTCTTAGTCAATCCATGAGTCAGCCAAGACAGACTCACTGGATAGAAGTAAAGCATGTATTGAGATATATATGAGGCACAGTTGGATATGGCCTGAGATATGCCTCCAGTGTGAACTTGAGTTTGCAAGGATATGTCGATACAGATTGAGAAAAGAGTACAGCGGACCAGAAGAGCATATCTTGTTGTTGTTTTTACCTTGGAGTTTACCATGGTTTCCTGGTGCAACAGAAAACAAAGCTATGTGGCCTTGAGTACCGCAGAAGTAGAGTATATAGCATTGAGTGTGGCAGTTTGCGAAACAGTGTGGCTTCTGACAGATTTATTTGATCATGAGATGGATCCTATTATTACTTGTGATAACTAGAGTTGTGTGAAGCTCTCTGAGAACCATGTGTTTTATGATAAATCGAAACACATTGAGATAAAATATCATTATATCAGAGACATGTTGCAGAGGAAATAAGTACACGTGCAATATCTTCTTAAACATGAGAAGATTGCAGATATATTCACCAAATCACTTGCCAATACGAAGTTTGAGTACTTCTGTAAGACTAGCTTGGTGGAGATTACCTCCCTAGTTGAGAGGGAGTGTTGATTATTACAGCCAGGATGAAGTTCAAATACTTATGTGTGAGACTTGGCCTGATGGAGAATGCCTCCCTAGCTGAGAGGGAGTGTTGATGATTACAATTGCGTGAGACATCCTCTAGGACATAGACCCGAGAGAGAGCCCCTAAGTTGGGTGTGTGGTTCCTATCTGAGACAGAACTGGAAAGTTGTGTTGGCCTCCTCCTTACAGAGAGTTGAGAAGAAATCTACATGATTCTCCTGTGTAATGCAGTGAGAAAGAAGATCTGTTGAGTTGGATGTGCATGTGGATGAGCACAGGTGAATGTGTGAATTCCCATGAGTTGGGTGCATCATTCTGAGACAGAGATGAAACAATGTATTATCCTCCTATGAGCAAAGAGTTGAGATGATGGACTCGAAATGAATCTCTTACATAATGAAGTGGGAAAGAAGGTCTGTTGAGTTGGATGTACCTATGGATGAGGACAGGTGAACATGATCCTAGTGGCTGAGCACTAGTGAGTGTGGTTCTCCTGTGAGATGCAGTGAGATAGAGAGACATCCTTGTGGCTAAGCACAGATGGATGTACCCCTAGTGGTTGAGAAATAGTGGGTGTATGAGATCCCTTGCTATATTGTTCAAGAGTCAGACTTACCTGTAACCGTATTTGTTATGTAAAGGGTACAGGTCAGCCCCATCTTAATGTAAAATATAATTAATGTAAAAGATAATTAATATGGTAATTATTAATTATATTTTGAGTTATTAAGGTCGGCCCTATTGTGCCAATAGACACATCATTTGATGTGACAAGTCTTATATAAATAAAGGTGAATACCCATTGAGGAAACACACTTATCATTGTGTCATCTCATGATTTCAGAAGTTGTGGTATGAAATTATGAGAATTACAACACCCTATTGTGTGCTAGGTTTGGTGATGGTGCCGGAGGTCTTTCTCTTGAGGAATATAACAAAGGATTGGTTGGGTTTTCTTCCCTTGTTACTTCTTGTGTTCTTGTGCATTGCTATTCTTCTTGTGATCTTGGTTTGTTGTAGTAGTTATGGTTCAAGTAATAGTTAAACATAAAATTTAAAGAGAATACATGAGCCATAGCTCATTGAAAATCCAACACCTGGGTCAAAAGTAAGAAATACAATAATAAGAAATGAGATGAACACTCTTCTAGTGTTGTTATTAATTATTCCTCCATGGTAACTTGGAAACAAAACAATAAGTTTATCCTAGAGGAGATGTTAGTCATATTTGGTAAATGATTACAATAAGCATTTATCTCAATAATACTCACATGCTACCAAGTATAAAACTTTTCAAAGATTGTTATTTCAACTATAGTGTTTACTTGTAATGAGACATTTATCAAACTTGACATGTGTAAATTTGAATCTTATCAACTTAATCAATCAAACCTGGAACCTGGAGTCTTGTCCTACAAAATTGGTGTTGTTGCTTTTCTTCCGAGTCTCCTTCACTCAAGATGCCAAGTATTCTCTTCAACTTGTCCTTTGTACTAAGATAATATGTTTTCTTGACATAAATCTGAGTTAGAGAATAAACTCTATAATCTCAACCTTAACCAGTCTAATACTTTGACTTTAATTTTAACCAATGGTTAGTATGGTAACTTCAAAAGATCAAAATGAAATATGGATATTCATAAGATCACAATAATGCCATAGCAAGTAGAGGCATATCAAATTAATCAAACCTGGGGTGCATAGTTCCTCTGAATGTGTTGGATTTGAGATCCTTCTGGATCTATGATTGTTTCTTAGACAAAATATCCTTTCTCCTGCAAGTACCCTTTAAAATAATGATAAAGTTTAAACATATGTAAGTACATACCCTTGACAAAATGGACAGGTATTGGCACCATCCGAAAGCAGCGAAAAACAATAATGAACCTTTAAAAATTCAAAGGTGCTTCAACTTGTAACTTAAAGTTAGGTGGATATTTTCTAGGGTAAGGCGCACTAGGACAATAAAAACCAGTCCCAACACTTCACAAAAACTTTCACTGCAACTGGTACTGTAGTTGGTGTTGGCACTGCAACTAGTGTTGCAACTGGCATGAAGGAATTGGAACTTCAACTGCAAGTGATAGTGCAACTGCAACCACAACTGGTACTTCAACTACAACTACAACTGGTACTTCAACTGCAATTTCAACTACAACTACAACTACAACTTAGGGTTTTATGAGGAAACCCTATTTTTTCAAACTTCAAATTTCAAAATTTTGATCCAGGGACTAGATGCACCCTCCTAGGTAGAGCTCCTAGATGTGGTTACTTCCCCCAACGTCCTCCTTAAATAGGGAAAACGTCACACTTAGGTTTTATGCAAAAACCCTAACTCAACAGCAGTTGCAATACTAAAAACTGGATTTTGGAGAGGGTGCGATGAAGCTAATCACTTCTTATAAAATGTGAGTTGGTTTCTTTTAGGCCTGCTCTGATACCATGTTGATGTTTTACTTATACAACTAGCAATTATGGTTCTTATTTATTATTATAATCATTTAGCACATTAGTTGCATAAATAATATCACTGAAAGAGAGGGAATCACAAAAACAATAGAGACACATAGATTATCTCGAGAAACCCTCATGGGGAAGAAAACCCATCAAAAACTTACTCAATATAGATAGACCAAAAACAAATTAGAAGATCCTCCTCTACTCCTTCACTAGGAAAGAGTAGCTCACCACTTAACCAAAATATACCAAGAGATAGACAAAAACCTTCCTTGACGTCACCCCCAATTGCAAGAATTACTCCTCCAAGACTTGCATACTTTTTCCTCTTGTTGCAGACCTCATGAGTGAGTGTGCAAATGAATTTCTATCCTCCTTTATAAATAATAGTCTGGCCTCCCTTAATTAGGTCTGGGTCAACCTGTCACTTTACCCTTTTAATTTACATTTAATTGTCAAGGCACAAAAGGGACGAATTTTACAAAGGTACAATAGGGCCTAAATAAATATAATATATTAATATTTTTCAAGACTCCCTCTTAGGTAGAATATTCTTCGAAGTTACAATATTTCAACACATTAACCCAACAAGGGGAACTAGAAAATATAGAAATGGAAGGCAGAAGATGATTAATGCACATGAGATTTGTGAAAAGGAAAATTGTGGACTAAGGTCGAGTATGCTTACAAAATAAAACCTTACCAAGTCATCCAAAATATTGCTTGTAGTGGAAACTAGAGGTTACACTACTAACTTCATCCTTACAGCGTCAAAAGGGCACATGATTTCGCTAGGGACTTACCCTCTTCCTCACTAGAGTTTATCGAAAGATTGATGAACCATGGTGGTGGATGTTGGCTTTGCCTTTGGTATTCCACACACCATTCTTCCGCATTCATGATCATCTCACTGCATTACACTTTGAAATGTGCTTATTGATATCTGAATCGTTGAATGGTATAGAGTGATGTTAGAAGAATTCATGAATGGGGCCTAGGAAGTTAGCTCGACCTATGTCTACAAGTTGAGCTCTTTTACTGCATTCATGGCCTGCAATGTATCCATTAGGGATGTAGTTCAACTTCAAATGCTACGGTGAATTCACATATGATAAAAAAATCACTTTCTAGTAGATCACCATGTTAGAATACACTTGAATGGAGATAAGGGTGGAATACATTTTATTAATATGATACATGTATAAATACATGATCTCGAACTTTGGATTTATCTTCCAAGAGGTCTCTTGGACCCCCAATGATAGTTCTTATTCACTTGACTTTTCATATTCCTTCTCGAGTGAAGAATACCATAACCCTAACGGATTAGGTCTTCTACTAAATGGTGGTTTAAGGAAGACCACAAACCAAATCATGTTGATGGAATATGGTTCTGACTCTATCTCGCTTGTTCTTACTCGATTGAAAGGACTTTGAAACTTCAAGCATGATTGTCAATCACTGATATTATCCCTCGTGTTAGGTACAAGGTGAGAAGATGAAAATATTTTCATTGAAAGATGTGTGAATACTTAAGAATGAATTCTTTAGTATGACCGATATATCTTCTTGGCTATTGATGACCATTTCCAAGAAGTGATCCACCCATAGTGATTTTCTACTCTTGCAATTTTCTTACATTTGGAACATTTGTTTGAAGGATGATTATTCTTTGTGTTGATCTCAAAGTGATATTAGGGTTAGGAAGATTTGGTCATCAACCCAAAGTTATAAAAGAAATACAAAGTGAAAGGAGAAGACACTCTTTGTACACTAAGAAGACTCAAGATATTAGAGAGAAATCATTTGAGTAGATTCAGAGCATAGGAGGAGGATCCATTTGCTCCTTCTAGAATATCTAAGGTCCATGATGCAAATATAGTACAAATATGAGTGACCAACATGCAAATCTAGCAGATATGAGGTCCAGTAGTATATCTAGTACAAATCTAAGTGACAACAGATAAATCTAGCATAACTGAGGTCCAACAGGCATATCTAATGTAGATCTGAGTGACCAGCTAATAGGTCGTGCAAATCTGAGGACCAATAGGTAGATCTAGTGCATATTTGAGTGTTTAGCAGATAGATCTAGCAGATCTGAGGTCCAACAGACATATTTAGTGCAAATTTGAGTGACCAACAGGCAGATCTAATATATCTAAGGACCAACAGGCATATCTAGTGTAGAATAGAGTGACTCACAGTGTGTTGAGACAAAGAGACAAAAAATAAGGAATTTAGCTCAGTCCGAAGGAGGAGAAAACAAACAATAACAACAAGAGGAAGAATAACCCAACACCGAGAAATTTGTGGAGGTTGTACTATCCATCATGGAGGTAGATATCATATGATTTCGAGGGTCATACATCCACGAACATGCCGTACAACAATAGATCTGAGTTCAGGAAGCAACAGAGAGAGTTTATTCAACGGAGTTCCTGGCATGGCCATAACAACCAAGTTTTGTTGTAATTTGATTATTTTCTCAGTGGGTTAGTTTTCCAATATGGGAGCCCTTGTAAGCTTGGAGTAATTTAATGGAAACTTAATTTCAAGGGTAGTAAAAGTTTGTCTATGTGCTTGGGAATTTATTTTTCTTTCGTTATTTAATTTCCAGTTAATTTCCAACCAGTGTGTAATTATTCTATGTTATGAATTTTCTATTTAAAAATTCAACAAGTATTTTTTTTTAGATCATAAGGAAGTAATTTACCCAAAGTTGAAATTTTGACACTATCCACAATGCTCATAAGGATAAAGATCAAAACACTAATCTTCCATGTCGCTAAATCGATGCCAATGTTGCCATTTATGAATTTGATATTGAACTAGAGCGGGTGAAGATGAATTTTATTGAATAAATCTAACACTCTGAAACTAGATTGATTTGGAATAATACAAAATGTGATGGGTCACTTCCATTTTGTATATAAGACCTGTTATGTGCTAGTTTTTGATGATTTCTTCCCAAGGTTTGACAATGGGCTTGGAAAGTGCAAGCAAAACTTGTTTATGAAAAACTTCATCTTCATTTGAATCTGCTTCTAAAGTGGTGTCACTGATTTGATCATGTGCTAATCATTGATAGGAATCATTCTCAAATTCAAAAAGAGATTTGTTTTGAACAAGGACTAGTTTAGAATGTTGATTGTTTTGTTGTATTTCATTTTGTTTGAGTTGTGATTCAAGCTGAAGAAATATGATTTTGTCATGTGAATCTTGTAAACAGATTAGAACATTAGCAAGAGTTGTTTTGCTAATTGTGATCGTATTGTCGACAATTGAGAGTGTTAGACTATTCAATAACTCTAATAATTCATCAATTTGAGCCATTTAAAGACTGACTTAGATCTCAAAGGGTTTCTTGCAACTCCCCCATTTAACAATCGGATTAACAATTCAAACTCAACAAATGGAGGGTGTTGGATTCTACTGAAAATGAACCCATTTACAATGTAATTCAACTATACACAGATCACATATCAGTACGATGCCTTATCTATTGCAAAAATGGGAGGTGATGAATGCCATTTGAGTCAATGAACCATGTGTGATTTGTTTCCCATTAAATAGCCCGACTCTAGATCAACTCTAATTTTTTGTTGACAAGTGGATGATAGTTGATTTAGATTGATGGAATGAGAATGACCTTGAAGTTACACGATGTTGCTTGCTGAGAATCGACAGATCGTTGTAGGCAAATTTCTCTGGGCAAATAGTTAACAACAAGCTAACTATTCAAGAAGTTAATTGAAAAAATAGAATATACTCATTTGTGTAATCACCCATACGTTCCATTTGCAACTGTTATCTTAGAAAACAAAAAAAAACATTTCTCTGAAAAAATCATTTTTCACTTCCAGCGGTCATTTTTCATTTTTGGGCAAATTTTATCAGCAATATTTTCTCCTTAGACACTGATTTTTTCAATCAATATTGAGAGGGATTTGATACATATCTAAAAGACCTTTCCAACACTATGTTATGTACTTAATTTGGCTCTGTATAGTGGCTATAATCTGCATTTTAATGATTGCATACCCTGCAATTACACAAAATTCAGTTCTTACATGATGAATAACTTTATTAAAAAGATGAATCTTGGAAATACAAAAATACTATTTGGTGCATATTTGAATCTAGTTTCTGATGCATCTAAAATCATTCTAAATGGATAAATATTGAAAGAGAAGTATAAATTTTATTAACATGCACTCCAAAATCAACAAATTCCCCCTTCAATGATGTCTTCTCCATGGATTGTGTGCATTTACATCGTTGGTTATCTGTTCTTCATTACAGATCTTCTTCATTGGATCATTGATGGCCTCCCATGGAACTCTATCATCGAATTTGAATTCCTCACCTTCCATGGAAAACTACCATGGAGACATCAAGATCTTAAGACTAATGGTGCTCTAATACCACTGTTAAAATACGTTTGAATGGATATCAACATGGAAAACATTTTATTAATATGATACACGTATAAATACATGATGTCGAACTTTGGATTCATCTTCCAAGATCTCCCTTGGACTCCCGATGATAGGTCATATTCACTTGACTTTTCATATTACTTCTCAAGTGAAGAATACCATAACCCTAATGAATTAGGTTTCCAATACATCCTTTCCCTTCAAGTTGGGTATAATCTTCATTGATTGATTTTAGTTGTTGTTTGGATTCAAGGTGTTCACCCTTTGATGAGGTGAAGAGCAAAAATATTTCTTCATTTGTGACACTAAGATATGAGTAGGCTATTAACTCTATCAAGTCCAAGGCTACCAACACCTAAAAAGGGGAATAACCAATCTATTAGTTTTGTAGGGAAGTGAGATCCAAGCTATGGTGACTATGCGTTTAGCTTGAACAAATCACCTCTTACTAGTTGGAAATATAAAGAACAAGTGAACATGGATTTGTATTTTAAGAAGGAAGAACTATCAAGGCACTCACGACTCACAATTATAAAGGGTAAGACCATGCTCTTCACTATTCTAGTGTGCAAGGTGTGAGTTAGGGATTTTGTTTGTTATTTTAACTCATGATAAGAAGAAGAAGAAACTTCACTACTCAAAGGTGTGAGGGGTAGGCAAGTGATAGTTTGTTTCTCCTTTTCAAAGAACCAATCGCTTGTCGCTTGTGAGAAGGTCACAACCCATTAATTCAATTACCCATATGAGGTACAGTAATACAACACTTCCACTAATCTTATGTGAACATAGCAAGCAAAGGGAGGTCTCTCTATGGAACTTTCTTTCCCAAGGGATGAGTGGTCATATTCACCATTTGTGCACTCAAATATCTAATATTGTTTCTTTCTCACGTAGGGTAAAAAGACTTATTCATTTGCTTCCTTGTGGTGGCTAGTTGTAGAGATATATTCACTTGGAGTAAAAAAGGACAATGAATGTGCACCCACTTGCTCTAACTAAGAGTGATATAAATACATTTGTGTGGGTAACAAGTTAATTTCATGACACTTAGGTGCGAAGGGGTTGCTATCCCCCATTCCTAGGGATAACTAAGGAGATGATGTCTCAAGGCCCTCAAGTTGCAAACATGGAGTACTGAGAGGCAGATGAGAAAGCAGGGCCCCCTATCATACCACACATCACCACTTGATCAATGGAAAGAACATCCACCATACCCATCTTGGCACACAGAGGACAGGAGGTCTTGCTTCATGAGGTAACAAGTTCGATGTCATTGTAAGTGTCATTTTAATATTTGAAGCATTTGAATATGTTGCAAATGATCCTTTCTTGATTTTGAAAACGCTTTCTTGGAAATTATGACTCTTG
This sequence comes from Picea engelmannii, assembly GCA_009831015.1. NCBI lineage: Eukaryota > Viridiplantae > Streptophyta > Pinopsida > Pinales > Pinaceae > Picea > Picea engelmannii. The sequence goes on from ML782232.1 coordinate 431,844, forward strand.
CCTCATTTCACCTTGGAGGTTGGCATGTCTTCCTAGCAAGTGGGTCACCCTCAGGGATAGGGTTGCTACTAAGGGGTCTCCTTGAAGAGTCATCGTACCACTCCCCTCCATACTTATCATTTTCCACACTTGTTTCCCTTCATCTTCTCATCTTTTGGGTTTTTCGAGCATTATTGACCCAAGAAGGGCTTGTACCTCTTTTCATGGGAAGAAGGGGTTGAAGGCCTAGAAGCTTGTAGATGGAAAACGATAAAATCCAATAAATTATTCTCTAGATGCTCGCCCTAAGCTCCTGATATCAATGAAATGATTCTCCACAAAATTTAAGGACCGACAAAATAAATAGATAACTTACAAATGTCTCGCTTGTTGAGGGAATGCATTGCAACGTCTTTTACTTTCCTTTCACGTGGCACTCAATTTGTTCTAGCCTCTGTTGGCATTGTGATACTCTTAACTTTCCTTTTCATACAATACTCAATGTTCAGACTTAAATTAATTAATGGAAAATTAAAGGGCTTGGAAAAATTTTGCATTGAAAACGAGGATGCAACAGACCCTCTACAAAGGCACCCATAAATGAGGCAATATGATCCCTTGTATTTCAAGAAACCCCATGCCCAAAATTTACACCCACAGCCACCTCGTACTCTTTTGAATGACTTAGAGAGGGTCTTCTTGGGAAACACCCCTTGACTTGGGGAATTATCCACCCAATAGGACACCATGACAACCCTCCCATATTTAAATTTGGCAAGTTGTATAAAGTCTTTGACCATTAATTTATTTTGAAAAGGGGGGATTTGATGCACATGTTTGGGTGGTTATTTTATTAGACATAGCTTACTTGGAATGATAATTGTGACTTGTGGACCCTTGGTGGGTGTACTTGTTTGTCTTTGCAGGTCCTTGCTAGGTGAAAGCTTGATCATGGAGGCACAAGGTTGCTTGGACCTTCATTGGGGCATGAACCCCACAGGTTGGATGATGCGCTCCCTCTCCTTGGACACATGAGAAGAGGAATGTTTCCTTTGGAGGCATTTAGACACCATGAGATGATTATTCTCTACTCCCTTTCTCCCAAGCGTTGGCCTTGGAAGGCCTAAAATGGTACATCTTATGCCCTAGACGCCACATGGGCTTAGGGTTTTAATGGGGTTTCTCACGGTTGATGATGATGTGGCTTGGTTCGATGGAGAGAGAGACACTTGACACATGCTAGAGAACTTCGTGTCAATATTTATGGCCTTTGGAGGCCCAACAATTTTCATCCTAGGCAAAAATGTCTCTCGTAGAGGCCCTATGTCACCATTTAGGGTATGAAACCACCCCCAAAAAGGGATTTTGTTTTTGTAATTTTAAATTTTAAGTTGTAAAAATAAAAATAGGGAGGTCTGGGTCTCTAATTTGATGTTGACTTTTCAAAAAGTGGACAAAAGGGTTTTAGGTGACCACATATAAATAGAGGTCACCCCTTTGTCATTTTATCATAACTCACTTGAAAATTACATACTTGTTGGTTAAAATTTTTTCCCTACTTGGGCCAGGCATATTATCTCTTTCTTATACTTTGTGGATGCTACTACTTGTCTAATGGAGGAATAAGCTAGGTGCTATCTCTTGGATGCTTTGTTCCTGCTCTTGTGATGGAATACTCTTGGTAAAGAAGGGTTTATCTTTCCATTTCTTGGACTAGGTAAGGAATTCATGTTTTTGTGTTGTTTCTTCTTGGTTGCAAGGTAATTTTGTTAAAATCTTGGAGGAGTATAAGGGGTTACACCCTCCACCAAGATCTATCATTTTTTCATTGAATAAGCTATTTTTGTAAAGGTTGCTGGGAGGAGTAAAAGGGCTTACACCCTCCCAGATTTACCTTGATAGTTTTGTTTTCTCTAGGGAGTAAAAAGGCTTACACCCCTAGAGAAGTAACATAATTTTCGCATACACAAGAGACTTCATTAACCCAATTGATAAGGCACTAATATACTTGCATTGGAGATATAAAAATTTTGCATTGGTTGCATAAATTTTAGAGATATTGTAATTGTTCAAGTTGGAATCAATTCTTCATGCTCTAGGATTCTTTGTGCCCTAAGGGCATCTAGTTTAGCCAAGTAATTCTATTTGTTGTTACAAATAAATTCTACAGCCATTAGGGCTGCTGCAAAATCATGTTTTCATCATCTTTTGCTCATTATTCTACCACTGAAATTCACTTGTTAGAGGTTGTTTTCTACAACCACTTGGATGTCATAATAACTTGTTGATAACACTTAATAAACAACCCTTAATGTCGCCAAAGTCTTTCTTTAAACATTGGAAGTTGGACTAGTCATTGCTAGCATTATCTCTGATATCTTGTACTAGATTTTAGATGGTTAAATTTGCATCTATTAACATATTTTTATTGTTTCTCTATATATTTCCATACTGTTGCAATTTTGGAGAGACATGATTCTTGCTTGATTGCCTTTGGTTTAAGGCTTCCATATCTATCATTTGTCTTGTTCCGAGCAGGGATAACATTGTTTTGCAGGTACACAACACTTGGCAACCATTCTCCCTCTACAAGACTCATTCTAAAGCCTTACTCCTCCTCCAATGTTGACCTATAGGGGTGTCCATTGATCATTCTATCACTTTCCATCTAATCCCCTACGGTCACTGGGATTCCTCCCTTCATCATCACTAAAGTGAGGGGAGTGTATAAGGTGACAGTGGGTAGGTACTCTCATAGTTGTCACACTTACATGGATTGCGTTGAGATTTTCCCAAGCTACATATTGTGCGATAACATTTTGGTATCGTTTCCAAGGAGGATTTTGGATCCTCTTTTGAGTCCTAATGACACTTTGACAAGTTATTCCCAAAGAATTTCCCTTAGCTTGCTTGGTGACTCCATTGGAGCAAAGATCCCTTTCCAACTTTGATGAGCTCCATATAATTTTATCTGGCGACTACATTGATGAAAGATACCCTCTCCATTTTTGATGAGCCTTGAGTTCATTGACAATAAGGTACAAATACTCATTTTTTGGTCGAGTTTATTTACACATAATGAAGGATGGTTTTCTGGGTATGGCATGGAATGTATCCTTCTCTCGATCTCGAGGATGTTCTGGGATTCCCAAACAAGTTCTCCTTAGAGTATCTAAAAAATATCCCGAAGTACAATGATGATCCTTCTTGTGTTGTCTCACATGTCCTATCACTTGTGAGATATACATCCATACTCGAAAGAAGACATGAATACCTTCTGGTGGTATCATTTTTACACTCATTGGGAATAAAACAACAGGGATGGATAAAAAAATCTTGCAAACCAAAGAGTATTACTTCTATCAAGACCTTTATTGAAGATTTTTTAAAAAATTTTGGTCCAGGATTTCATAGATTTGAAGATACTTATCATGAATTTCTGAAAGCTCTGCAAGAGAAGGGACTTTTAGGTCTCTTTGAAAATAATACAAAAATTGATGATAATGAGGCTTCCCTAGAAGAAAAACGCAACAAAAACCTCAAAGAATGTTTGGTGGAAGAAGTAGTTGAAGAACAAATCTAGGAAGAGGAGGAAAACTCCAAGGAAGTGCATGATCTTGACAAGATATCACCCGCTAAAGAGAACGCCTACAATGACAAGATGAACAAGAGTTGCTTTTTTGGTCCTTTTAGGAACAATCAAATGAAGAACTATGCATTGAGGATTAAGCCCCTTGTGATGAAGAGGCGTTGGAGGGGCATGTCCATGAAGAAAGATGTCATGAAGAAAAAGAAGAATTTCGATAAAGTGCAACATGCTGAGAATCCGGATGAGACATCGATATCCATTCTCCCACTTGATGAAGATGAATTTGTTTAACCTTGCTTTGCTCCTACACATAAAGATGAAGAAGTGATTAGTCCAAATTATGCAGATGATTTTGTGGAGGACCTCTCTAACACGGTTGATCAAGACATTGATGATTTCATACAAGTTGGGAGACGTAGATGGGATGTGGGTTGCTTCATTTTTTATAGAGATCCCATCTACGACATCGAGGGCACCTTTTAGATAAAGAATGTAGAAATATTTCCTTCTAAGGATTGATTTTCACAAGTGGGTGATCCATATATTTCATATCCTAATGATGATATGATCACATACCTTTTTTATCTACCAGGGAATGACTTGTTACCGCATACTCGTGACTATTTCCAGCCATACCTTCGGAGTTGTGATGCATACTCTTTTGAGCACTCAAATTTTTTGAATGGAGAACATTTTCAACCTTATTTCTTCTCAAACCTTGATGGATATAAGTTCATGGCCATCCTGAACCAGTCAAAGGCTCACGCTACAAAGAAATAGTGTTTTCATCATGAAGATTTTTACAAGGATATGTAGATAAAAGGGCAACAATTTTTCAATAGAAGGAGGATTTATTTCTCTGGTCATGTGGTTGTCCCTTACCTTTTATCTTCCTCTTGGGGAAGCCATGAATTTGTCTTCTGATCTCTCATCTCCTCTCAATATTCAACAAGCAATGGTTTTATGAGTGAGGATAAAAATGAACCCTCATCTATATGTGGTATTCCTATTCCAAGGATAGCCAAGGAGATGATGTCTCGAGGCCCTCAAGTTGTATACATTGAGTATCGAGAGGTATATGAGTAGGTAGGGGCCCTTATCATACCACACATCACCACCTGATTGATGGCAGCAACATCCACCACATCCAACTTGGCCCACATAGGACAATAGGTCTTACTTCATGAGGTAACAAGTCTTGTGTCGTGATAAGTGTCATTTTAATATTTGAAGCATTTGAACATGTTGCAAAGGATCCTTTCTTGATTTTGAAAACATTTGCTTGGAAATTATGTCTCTTGCCTTATTTCAACTTGGTGGTTGGCATGTCATCCTAGTAAGTGGATCACCCTCGGGGATAGGGTTACTACTAGGGGGTCTCCTTGAAGAGTCATCGTACCACTCCCGTCCATACTTATCATTTTCCACACTCATTTCCCTTTGTCTCCTCATCCTTTGGGTTTTTGGGCATTATTGACCCAAGAAGGGCTTGTACCTCTTTTCATGGAAAGAAGGGGTTTAAGGCCCAAAGGTTTGTAGCTGGAAAAAGATAATCCAATAAATTATCCTCCAGATACTCACCCTAAGGTCCTGAGAGCAATGAAATGCTTCTCCACAAAATTCAAGCACTGGAAAAATAAATACATAATTAATAAATGTCTCGCTTGTTAAGGGAATGCATTGCAGTGCCTTTTCCTTTCCACACACATGTCACTTAATGTGTTCTAGCCTCAAGTGGCATTGTGGTACTCTTTACTTTTCCTTGCATATAGTACTCAATTTTTGAATTTTAATTAATTAATGGAAAATTAAAGGGCTTGGAAAAAGGTTTCATTGAAAACGAGGATGCAACACACCCTCTACAAAGGCGCCCATAAATGAGACAATATGAGCCCTTATATGTCAAGAAACCCCATGCCCAAAAGTTACACCCTGATCCACCTCATATTCTTTTGCATGACTTAGAGAGGGTCTTCTTGGGAAACACTCCTTGACTTGGGGAATGATCCACCCAATAGGAGACCATGACAACCCTCGCATATTTAAATTTGGCAAGTTGTATAAGGTCTTTGAACATTTGTTTATTTTGAAAAGGTAGGATTTGATGCACATGCATGGGTGGTTCTTTTATTAGATATGGATTACTTGGAATGATACTTGTGACTTTTGGACCCTTGGGGGGTGTACTTGTTTTTCTTTGCAGGTCCTTGCTAGGTGAAAGCTTGATCGTGGAGGCACAAGGTTGATTGGACCTTCATTGGGGCATGAAGCCCACGAGTTGGATGATGTGACCCCTCTCCTTGGACACATGGGAAGAGGAACGTTTCCTTTGGAGGCACTTGGACACCATGAGACGATTATTCTCCATCCCCTTGCTCCCAAACATTGTCCTTGGAAGGACTAAAATGTCACACCTTATGCCCTAGACATCACATGGGCTTAGGGTTTTGATGGGGTTTCTCATGGTTGATGATGATGTGGCTTGGTTCGATGGAGAGAGACACTTGGCACATGATAGAGCACTTGGTGGCATGATTTATGGCCTTTGGATACCCAACGATTTTCATCCTAGGCCAAAATGTCTCTCATGGAGGCCCTACGTCACCCTTTAGGGCATGACATCACCCCCAAAAAAGGATTTTCTTTTTGTAATTTTGAATTTTAAGTTGTAAAAAGACATATAGGGAGTTCGACCTCTCTAATTTGATGTCGAGTTTTAAAAAAGTGGACAAAAGGGTTTTGGATGAACTCATATAAATATAGGTCACCCCTTTGTCATTTTATTATAACTCACTTGAGAATTACATACTTGTTGGCTGAAATTTTCTCCCTAGTTGGACAAGGCACACGATCTTTTTCTTATGCTTTGTGGATGCTACTACTTGTCTATTGGAGGAATAAGCTAGGAAGTATCTCTTGGATGTTTTGTTCTGTTGAAATATTGTAACTTCGAAGAATATTCTAATTATATTTGAGTTATTATTTCATAGATCAAATCCCCTTTTGCGGATTAATCAAGTCAGGTCTTGTATAAGATCAAATCCCCTTTTGTGGATTGGTAAAATTGTATTTGTATAGTGGTATTTGTAAAGTCGACCCCTAGTGATCTGTAATTGATCTTTTAAAGACTATGGTTAAGTTTATGCATGAGTTGATTTACCAGAAATTAAGAAAAGAAGCTTAATGAAAGAATGTTGCAGCCACATAAGAAGTAAAAACAGCAAACCATAACATCAATATTGTTAATGGAGTTCGACATAACTTTTCCTATGTCTCCGGGCCTTTGTCTCGGTGGGGAAGGCTTCATATTAATCTTTAATGCTTTAAGAATACAAAAGAAAGACTTACATAACAACTCCTAAAACCACATTTCAAATCTACAACTTCTAACAGAAACAAACATCACCATTGGTTGGAATAGGAAATTCTAATACTTTTGAGTATAAAGTTGACTATGCTTGGATCGACATCTCGGGATCTGGAGGCACTTTTCTATTCAGATACTCGGATGCAGAAACATAATCCATTTTCAGAGTCCCCTCAAAATTCAACAACTTTTGAGTATAAAGTCGACCTTCTTCTGAATAGTCCCTCGGGACCTCCCATCGACATGAATCCCAATGTTGCACCCTGTTAGATCCATACAATCCATACAATCTTGATTTGCATGCCAAAACTAATTTTTCTTGATTTCCGTGCTCAACTAAATAATCCAAACTCTGCCAAATTTAGCGACAATTAGCCAGATTTAGTGAAATTTTGGCAGATTTGGAGGATCTCTGCCAGATTTGGTGGAAGCATTAGATTTGGAGGAATCTACCAGATTTGGCCTTCCAAAAGGTGCCACGTGGCACCTCCTCATTGGGCCACATGTCATCTTGTCATTGGCCCGAGCCATGTCACTCCTACACAGTCATGTTCCATGTGTCATCCGTATGTTTTTCATGCCATCGTACGACCCTGCCACATGCCATTCGTATGACTGCCACATCATCGTATGGCCTTGTCATGTCATCGTACGACCTTTCCACATCATCGTACGACCCTACCACATGTCATGTCCTATAGTGCCACGTGTCACCTCTGTACGGTGCCATGTGTCAGTTTCGCACTGGTCCGAGTCAACGTTGAAAATGTCAAATATGACTACCACATGTCAGCCTTTGGTGCTGCCACATGTCATGTTTATGTTAGCATGATGTACTATTGACGTCATCCATTGAATTTGACCTATTGAATTTGACTTTTTTTGTATGTTTGACTTGAATTTCAAATCACGATAACTTCTGCATACGGTGTCCATTTTCGAAAAAAAATATATGGCCAAAATATGAATGACGAGCCCTACACAATAGCGTTGGTTTCATTTGATTCTAAGAACTTTTTTTTTTAGACCTTCGTAGACCCATTTTGGATCACCTAGTAATTATAAAGTGGTTTTAGCCACTTCTAGGAGAATTCGACTCAACCAAGTGAAGAAACACAACCCTAGTGCCATCTCACACTTGTATTTATATGAGGTTGGTGTCTCATTTACACACACTCACTCACTCATCTAGTGTGCATATCTTGAAGGCAGTTGCAGTTGCAGGAGGAAGGAGAAGAGAGGCACATGCTCAGTCTCGGTTTGTCTTTGGTGTTTTGGTCTTAATCTTGGCATTGTATTAGCAATCTATTATTGATGAATTTTTCGTTGGGTTTTCTCCCCAATGAGGGTTTCCCAAGAAAAAATGTTGCATACCTTGTGATTATGTTTCTTTCAGTGATCCTATTTATATCGTTCTTTTGGAAATGCATTGAATTCTCATGTAATTTGGAAATAACCTAATAACAACAATAAAAACTTAACATGGAATCAGAGCTTTATTGAATAGAGAATCTTTCACTGGGTATCTAGACGTCACTATTGCCATACAAGAAAATAAGGGCTTTTTACTGAAGATGAATTTTTCACCAAAAACAACCTTGGGAGGTGTGTCCTACCCTAGCGCATCTTTTGATAGCTTAAGCGAACTTTTTTAGTGGTTGGATTCTTCGGAAAGTCAAACCCTAGTTTTGACTGGTACCAAAAAACCAAGAAACCAGAATCAGTATGAGAAGCACCAGTCTAGAAGTGTGCAAGTCCATTCTCAAGTGGTAAAACTTGGATTTTTCAAAAACAGTCTGCTCCAACAAACTCCCCTCTTCTCAACGCATCTCCTGGTAAGCTCAGTTTCATTTTTTGAGTACTTTCATTTTCTAGTCATTTTCCTAGCTCCAGGTCAAGATGTCTGCAAGCACCAAGCTTGTTGACAAGTTAGAAGGTGAGGAAAAATTATGTGTCTGGAAGTACAAAATTGGACTCATTCTTGAAGAGAATGACCTTGCAAAATTCATAAAAGAAAATGTACCGGAACCCGAAGAAAATGCAGCCAAAGAGAAGTACAAGAAGGATATGATTAAGGCTAAAAGAATAATTGCAGATTCCATTAAATACCACTTGATCCCTCAAGTGTCTTATAAGAATAATCCAAAATATATGTTTGATGCCCTAACCAGAAAGTATGAAGGAATGAACATCAATTGGAAGATGAACTTGAGAACCTAACTCAAGAATACAAAGATGAAAAAAGGAGAAACAATTCAAGACTATTTTTCTAGGGTTTCTCAATTCAAGGAACAATTAGAGGTAGTTGGAGACAACTTAGATGAAGATGAACTCATGATGACAACTCTTAATGGTCTCACAAGACCTTGGGATTCCTTCATCCAAACTATTTTTTCAAGAAAAGAGAAACTCCAATTTGGAATTTTATGAGAAGAATGTGTTCAAGAAGAAGCAAGAGTGGCCAACTGAGAAGTCATCCTATTAAGAGATGAAGATCAATCCATGGTTTCTCATGCTAAGGGTGGAAAGGGAAAGTCTCATTTTCAAAAGGAGACTCACTTTTATAAAGAGTCTCACTCTCCAGAGAGATGCCAGAAATATCATAAAGGTCAAAGAAGTCAAAAAGATTTCTCCTCCTACGAGTGTTATCATTGTGATAAGATGGGACACATTGCTAAGAATTGTCCTGCCAGAAGGCAAGAATACAAGAAGAGAAATAACAAAAGACATCATGCCCATGCAACTGAATATGATGATCCACCCAACAAGTTAGCTAAAGAAGAGATTGAAGAATATGTTTTGTTTTCGCTCTCTCAGGATCTGTGACACCTGGAGAAGATACTTGGGTCATAGATAGTGGTGCCTCTAAGCACATGACAGGTCAGAAGAACAATCTTTCTAGACTTATAGAGAATGAATCCTCCCAAAAAGTTTCTCTAGGAGATGATTATCAGTACCCAATAAAAGGAATGGGAGAAGCCACCTACAAACTTGATTCAGAAACTCCGATGAGAATGAAGGATGTACTATATGTACTGGGTTTGAAAAAGAAATTACTTTCTATTCCAGCCCTAGATAAGAAAGGTTTCAGGGTTGCATTCATAGATGGTGAATTTCTTATGTGGTCTAAAGGAAAAACTATAGAAGATGCAATTGTTATTGGAATAGAAGAAGGTGGTTTTTACAAGTTAAAGGGTCACTTAGATGTAGCTTTGACTCACTCTACTGAAAGTCCTTGTGAACTTTGGCATAGAAGACTAGTTCACATCAACTACAAAGCCTTACCATATGCAAGCAAGGTATTTACAAGTTTACCAGAACTAAAGATTGATCATGAAGGTGTATGGATTAGATAATGGTCAAGTAATGTAGAATTCCCTAACTCTTGTGCCTTTATGTTGATACTTGGATTAGATAATGTTTTTTGGGTTAATTTTGTTTTAATTGGATTTATAGAAGTTTTTCTCTTCAAAAAAAAAAAAAAGAGAGTTTGTGGATAAGTCAACCTAGTTCTAATGACCTAAAAGCATATATTGAATCCAATTTAGGAGAGTGCATCTTCATTAAAAACGTATCCATATTATTCTAATAAATTTATTGCTTCAAATATTAGGAATTTAGAGGTCAACATAATTAAATACTTTCCAATATGAGTTATAAGGAATATGATACTTGTTGGCTTGTTCCACTCTAAAATGGCCAACTAACCAAACAATGAACTTCAAGAATAAACCATATATGAAAAGGGTTGGATAAAGGTGGCCAGTAAAAAATTAATGGTATCATCATCCAAAATTTCTCTTACATCATATAAGTGTGTCATAGAAATTATTATGGCATATTTAAGTTGTCCCTAATAAAACCTACATCTAATGAAACAAGAGATCAAATTTGAAGCCAAAGAAGTAACTCAATGAAGATATCATATATATCCCCTTAAGATATTGAAATAGAAATGATTCCCATTTTGTGAGGGAAATATTGAAATGTGTCGATCCACATTAGTGAATTTTTACCGACATGGTGGAATCCTCAAACCCCTTGAAGGAAAAACAATTATTGGCATTAAAGAGCCTCTTAACAGGACATGAATTAAAAATGAATATTTCATTCTCCTTTAGGAGAATTCACTTGAATTTTGTTACTTTGTAGATCAAAATATCATCAAAAATTATTTTTTTGAAGATAATTATCATTTTGAATTTGTAAATATGTCAAATTGTGGCATAGTGGTTGAGACATGGTGTTATTTTTCTAACAACCCATGTTCAAACCTTGGTAGGCATAGAGCCCCAGAACAATGTGTGCTTGTTGATTTTGAAAACTAACTCTCCACATTTAATTGAGCATGTGATAATACAATGTTGGGGTTCATAGCTCGTCATGTATCAAAAAAG
>ML782232.1:463872-498704 GCA_009831015.1 Picea engelmannii
GAAGTGGACCCAACCCTAAAATAAGGAAAGTGGGGCCAAGTGACCTAGAAGATGTTTTTAAGGAAGCTACTTGGAGAGTATAAATAAGAGGCAAGGCTCTCTAATTTGAATCAAACTTGAGAATATTGAATATATATAGGTTTATGAGGTATAAGAATATTGAATATATATAGGTTTATGAGGTATAAAAATGATATCTAAGCTGAAATTCTGAGGAAAGTAAAGAAAAGAAGGCTGAAATGCAAGGAAGGATAAATTCTTTTGATGGTGCTTTCTAAGGTATGTTATTTTCAGGTCATCTCACCATTTTTGCTATAACTTTTTTTTCAATAATGATTCAGATCTTGAAATTTGTATGCAAGTGAGGAAACATATCCAAGTATATTTGGTTAAAAATTCATCTTGTGGGTCATTGTATTGTTGGAGTTACACTCTGTGGAAAATAGGGTTTGTGGTCAGTCCTGAAAACTAGTCAAAATCAGGTGTTTCGGGTAAAAACATCATAACTTCTTCATAACAGATCAAAATTTAGTGAGACCAAATGTATTGGTTAGGGTACAGTATTTAGTATTATTTTTAATAGTTTCATATCATTTCATCAAATATTTTGTGCGGGGCACGCTTTACAAGGTTGCTCTCTAGAATAAGCCAAAATTCAGCAAGGTATGCTATTTTTACTATAACTCCTTTTCTGAGAGGTTCCAAGTAGTGCCACTTGGAGTATTTTCACAAAACACACTGAAGAACATTGTATATCAGTTTCAAATATTTATAGATTACAGGTTCAAAGTTATGATTACTTCAATTTAGGGTTGTTGACTAATCCAAAACTAGGCATGTGAGACTAAAGAAAAGTTTGATGAAAATGCTAGTCTCTTGTTTTTAGAAGGTTTGTAGGAATGTGATCATATACACCATGTCTATTACAAATCTACAAATCAGATTTGGATGATGAAATTGATGAGGGATTTTGGTTGAGGTACATGTTGAGTACATGGTTGAAATAAGTAGTTGATGAGTTGGCACACATACATGAGGTGTATAGTTGATGATGTTGGTACATATTGATGAGTCATAGTTGATGAGTAGTTGACACATGATTGGTACATACTTGGTACATGGTTGGATGCACTTGTTTATGGTACAGGTTGATTATAGGTTGGTGCATGGTTGATGCACTTGTTTATGGTACAAGTTGATTACAGTTTGGTGCATGGTTGATGCACTTGTTTGTGGTACAGGTTGATTATAGGTTGAGGTACAGGTTGATGCATGGTTGATGCATGGTTCATATTTATTGGTACAAGTTTACAGCGGTATATCTCATAGTGATAGTGTGACAGTGGTTCCATCATTCTACTTCTACTTCAGGGTGGCAAGACGGGGCAAGGACAGGTGGTTGTAGCCACCTTCCAGTTGTAGCTCGAGAACATTGGGGGTTGTAGCCTCCTTCTGGTTGTAGCCAGAGATTTAGGGAGTTGGAGCTTCCCTTAGGTTGTAGCATGAGAAACTAGGGGGTTGGAGCCTCCTTCCAGTTGCAGCTGGAAAACAAAGGAAGTTGGTGCTTCCAATGAATGTAATTCTTCAAGAAATATAAGAAAAAGCATTCTGTGGCTTTGTCCCGATTTGGATTTCCACGTAAAACACTGGTGTACTGTGTATGTGTGTGATTGTTTATTTATTACTGCTCATTATTGAATAATAATTCTACATTGATATAACATTTGAAGAAAAAGGATTATAATTACGTTATTACTGATTCACCCCCCCTCTCAGTAATCCAACACTATGCGGAGGAGATCAATAGTCGAAGATTGGTGAAGAATAGAGTTTGAATTTCCTTTATAGGTGAGAAGAAACAATGACCGTTAGATCAAATACATGGAATAAATCGTGATCATTGATTTATCACACCAAGGCTTCATTTATGAGTCTTAAGTTTGGATGGTTGAGACTAGATCTGGAGAGGAGGTTATCTAGATCGATGGAATGATTAAGTATTTAATCAAAATCTGATACTCCAAGGGAGAAGTCGCATGAAGACTATCGAAGTAGAGATCAATGGAGGATGTAGTAGAGGAGAAATCCGATAGAATGACACCAATCAATGGCAAGGATTTATTCAGGTGAAATAGATCAATAGTCCTGGAAAGGACATGTGGTAGTTGATTGACGAAGACTGGGGCATAGGGGAATAGATATACAGTGTAGATTCATTCGAAATAGCCTGATTGAAGGATCTAAAAGAAGACACATGGAGATATTCTATTGAGATGAGTGTTTGTTCAGAGTATTTGACTCCAACCCATAATAATAGTTAAACTCCAATACACCAGCACTAGTACCCGAACAGAAATTTGGTCATCCATCGAAAGCAGAGATATACGATGAAGATCTATTGTGCACAAGGAACATAATCAAAGGTTAACTAAGTGACATTTCTAGATGACATGTGGTGGTATCTCATTGGAGCCAAAATTTCAGAGTACAGACCATCAGAGTGACTCTATTCTAGAATACTCTAATAAAGAAAGGTCTGAATTGTTGAGCACTTGCAATTTGTCGAAATCATTGGAGTCTGAATGGTCGGAGTCACTCACTATAGAGGAAACCTGATAGAGAAATCTGACCAAAGAAAATTCTGATGGTTTATGGGGAGTTAATCACTTGAAAATATAAGTGGTTGATCATGGTGCTTGATCTTATGGAAAGTTAGGGCATGGGGTTTTGAGGTCTTAGAGCTAATAGGGATAGGCACACAAATATAGTGCTTGATTGCATGCAAATAAAGAGGCCAACGAGAAAAGGTTTAGCGCCCCGGAAAAACAAGTGCTCGACATTAACATTAAAGGAGTTTAGAGCAGATCTGAAAGGTGTTTAAGGTAAGCACTCTGCTCACAAAGTCGAATAGTAGACTGGTAGTTTAACAGATAAGCCATGAAACTCTGTTGGAGGAGGATTTTGGCCCGAGTTAATAATTAAGAGAAGCTCAAATTATTGAGCTACTACAAAGTTGATCTAAACTCTGAACCTGTGGAACAAATAGGTTGGGAGGTCATCATTTTTTATATCAGAGCGCAGTTGTGCTCTGCAATTGGAAAAGGGAAATCTGCAAATTTGCAAATTGAAGAAGGAAGTTGTGGAAGATCAGTGACATTGTACAGAAGACATAAGTTAGTTGAGATCTGGAGGTAAGGTATTATTTTACCTTTATATTTTGAAGTGTCATGTATTGAATGGTTTTGTGTAAAGGGACAAGGAAACAAAATAAAGGGACAAAGTTCAACAGAGGAACTTTGAGGTTGCATAATGGAGGCCATTCCAACCAAAAATTAGAATTGGGATGAGATGTTGAAGAGACAAGATCTCAGGACAGAACTTGCAGGTACTGGTAAAATGCTTTATAATTAAATCTACTTAAAAATATCGGTGATTGTGGGTAGCAGTAGAAGGAGAAAGGAATGGTAGCAACTATTACAACCAAAGAATTTGTGATAGAGGAAGAGGGAGAGAGTGAAGATATAAAGTGAAGAAACTTGCGGCAAAAAGAACCTTGCAACAAGGGATGTTGTAAATGCTTCCAACTGAGGAATGGAAGTGATGAAAATAGTAGAATTTCTCATAAGAGTGTGAGTAGGTGCAGATCCAGATAAGAGTTGAGGATGCTCAGAAGGTTCTAGAAGAGAGAGCTAATAATACCAAGAGGTCAAGCTCATAAGGAAATCTTGATGAGGTATTAAGTGAAAAGTTATAGAGACTTACTATAGAGGAGGCTTGATGCAGATCATAGTAAGGATAAGCTCACAAAAGGAGGAGACGGAGATGACTATTGATAGTGATGACATAGGTTCAAGAACAAGTCACAACTAAAGGAAAGATGACGCTAAATCAGTTGGAAGAAAGTAGATGATTCAAGAGGAATTTGACAGATCATTTTTTGAGGTAAAGGAAAGACTCAGTATAATTATGGAAATTCTACAAGAAAGCAATGAAGACCAGAGATTGGGTTGGAATGTGAAGAATAAGGTCAAGTGGCCTATATTGCAATTTTCTGCAAGGAAGCTGAGACAAAGCTTGAAGCACATGATGAGTTCTTGGATGGAGGAAGAGAATAACTGAGGAGATGAGTTTTGACAGAGGTCAATGAAAAAGAGGGAGTTCACATTTTTGAACCAGAGAAAGGATCATTCCTTTGAGAGGATGATAATGGAGATGTTGATGGGAGAATTGTTGAGAGTCTCATGGACTATTAGGAAATTTCAAATCAACATGCGAGGATGATGTCATAGGCATAAAATAAGACCATAGGGTCTTATATTTTTAAAACTAATTATTGGTGTGTGTTTGTAGGTAAGTATAACCAAGAATTTGTTATGAAGGAGGAAGAGACAACATTGTCTCATGAAAGTGATCAGGACCAAGATCATTTTCAGTCAAGCTGTGCATATTTTGAGAAGTAGGAACAAGAACCTTTCATAATAGTGAACCATACAAACATGGCTCATGAAGAAAACCTTGAATATGAAGAAATTGAAGAACAACATTCAGTTGAAATGCTAATGGATTTTGAAGAAGAATTGAGGTTGTTGGAAGAATGGCTAGAGAAGCCTAAAGGAGAAGAAGATTGCATAGAAGTTGCAAACACAAAACATCCAAGAATGCCTAGTTGCAACATTGTAAGTGAGGAAGTTGGAATTAAAGACACATGATTTTCTTGTGAAGATGGATTTTTTCTACATACACAACAAGAATATGCAGACCAAAGGATATTCTTGAGAGACAATAAGGAGAATGAAGGTAACCAGGAGACTGCCAAAGGTGCATATGAAGGTGAGATTTATGAAAGAAATCAATCTTCCATGAAAGAGAAAGCAGGTTGGAGGAGGCAACTAAGTGTCTCAAACACTTTTGGAGAATTGTATGAAGAATAATGGAAAAAGATGCAGATGGAAGAGATATCCAGTGGGAGGTTGCAGATTTTGGTGAGTATTCCTGTGAGCTTAAGCACTTCAAAGAAGTTGAATACAAAAAGGATATTATTGTTGAAGAAATATGGATAAAGGATATGGATGAAGAGATGGAAGCAAAAGACATACACATTATGTCTATAGAAGTGTAGCAACAAGTTTACAGCAATGCCATGGACCAACAAACAATAGATTTGGACATAGTAATTAATGAACTGTGCAAGTTAATGATGAATAAGTCCAAATGGGGATACCATGGAATGAAAAAGGCATTCAACCAAAAACTATAGTTGGTTGAGAGAGACTACATCAGTAGGGTGATTGGAAAGAAATAGAGTAAAGTATGGGATCCTATAATATTGTAGGCAACAATAATGCAACAACAAGGAAAGTGAGCAACAACATAAGATATGGGATCCAGGAGGACTTCAACAAATGAAGACTCGTGATCAGAAGATCATGAAATTTTTTAACCCTAGGAGTCTGATGTAGGAAGATTTTCCCCTCCAAAAACAGTCATTTTGAGAAGACCTAGGGGGTCTTAGAATTTACCAAGGGAGTGGGTTCCCTAACTTGAAATTATTGTAGATTCAGTGTTTTTATTTGAATTATAGAAGAATAGAATTAGTTGGATTGGATTTTATTGAAATTTAATATGTAATTGAATCTATCTTGGTTTAGCAAATCTCAAGAGTTGTGATATTTAGAGATTTTTGGGATATATGAGAGTATTGTGGATTTGAGAGATCCTAGAAATATGTTGTAAATTTTAGGGAGAGTGATTGGGATCTGAAATTGATTTGCAGTTCATATATCTTCTTTAAATTTGTAATCCTATGAGCATAGAAGAGGTTTGAATTAGATAGAGAGAGGAATAATAAGAGTGTGAGTTGAAGGGCCAAGTGTGGCCAAAAAGGGTCAAAGAGAGGCCAATCAAATGTAAATCATGCCAAAAAGGATGAAGGCCTTGTGTAAACATATATACAGAGATTCATTAATAGATATATGTGTGTTTTTATTCTGTTCTTTGTGTTAATTTGGAGTTGAATTTCCATTTCATTGTGTGAATTTTCCCTGTGTGGAACTATTACAGTCCAAATAGGAATTTCCATGAGTGTGTGTAGGTTTCGGGTTTTAGGTGTGTGAAAACCATTAGTTCAGAGGGAAAAGGACATATCATGACCTTTGATCATCGAACATTGGATGATCAATGATCTAGAATTGAGAATTGATTAGGTTCGAGTGACAATATTATCAAATTGGAATCAAGAATGAACAGAGTTTAAATTTTTCTTTTGTGCATAGGTGATCAAGAGTCGAAGACTGGTGAAGAACAGAGTTTGAATTTCCTTTGCAGGAGAAGAGAAAAAGTGACCTTCATATTAGAGACATGAAATAAATCATGATTTTTGATTTATCATACTGAGGATCCATTCATGAGTCTTAAGTTTGGACGAATGAGATTATATCTGAGAGGAGGTTATCCAAATCGACATCGAGAGTAATTCTTTATTCGAAGTCTGATACTCCGAGGGAGAACTCACCTAATGAATATTGGAGTAGAGATCATCAGAGGATGTAGCATAGGATAAATTTGATAGAAATACACCATCCAATGATGAGGTTGTATTTGGGGTGAAATAGATCAATGGTTTTGGAAAGGACATGTGGCAATCAACCGATGAAGACTAGAGTGTAGGGGAATAGATATACGGTGCAAATTCATTCGGAATAGCCCGATCGATGGCTTCGAAAGAAGAAACATGGTGATCTTATATTGATATGAGTGTTTGTTTAGATTTGACCATCAGAGTATTTGACTTTGACCCATCAGAGCAATTAAAGTCTGATACCTCGGCACCACTACCCTGATGGAAATATGGCCATCCATCAAAGGAAAAGATCTACAGTGAAGAGATATCGTGGATGGGGAACATAATAAAAGGTTAATTGAGTGATATTTTTGGAGGGGGACATGTGGCGATAGCCTATTGGATTTAGGTTATAAGAGTACGAACCTATTGATGGGTCCTAGATCCCTTTACTCAACAACAGGAACCAAATCCGCCACTGAGTCCCAATTAGATTCTACAGTGTTTAATAGTGGAATGGTTCTCCACATCTTGCGATCCGTCCAGTGAATCGATGAGCTTTACATTTTCTTGCAAAGGCGTCTCCTTCATTTTGGACTTTCTCTTTTTGTATTTTCTCTTAGGTGGGACCAATATAAGATGGAAGACGGTATAAACCAACTGGGTAACAAAACAGGAATAAGATTAACTACTGGAGAAGATGTTGAGCTTGAGATAACTCACTAATCAAGAGTGCATACCACAAGTATTACCACAGGCCTAGTACTAATACGTTAACCATGTGAGTATCCAATTACTGACTGAGATACAAATCATCGGAAAGAAAACACATATGCGATAAATAATGGCAAGCAAAATAATTCACTTAACTCTAATCATCCATCACATAATACACAATGATTCATCTTCATCATTAAAGAAAAGAATTGTAAAACATTGCATCATATAACTTAACAATAGATTTAATATCTCTTACTCGTTACAACATCCATTCATGAAACGAGATAGGAAATAGTTCTTCTCCACGTCCAATCATGCATGCATTTGATGAAAACATAAACTTGTCTCTGGTCTAGAAGGACTTCTCAATTAAAGGTAGCTTGGAAATAGTTCTTAACAAAACCAAAAATGAGAGTTTCTTGCAACAACCATCGACCTTTGACTAATCGGTTGATGCTCTTATTTATAACACAAATTTAACTAAAAATAATGACTAAAGTGAAGATGAGTAAAACAAAACTCGCCAGGTGGCATTCTCTCCTAACAGTTTTTCTAACAGTCATCTCAAGATATCACTTAAAAGGGTGACTCTTCTCGCACTCTGACCAACTAATGAACAAATCCTCACATGTGTTGACGTATGGGAATCTGTGTTGTTCCATCGGGGTTGCATAAATCTCCCTTATCTTTACCGCATGTGCTCGATACTTGACTAGACTGGCACATAATTGTTGTAGCATAGCCCGAGATTTGATCAAGTGTTCCATAAACTGTTGCACCTGTCCTGGCGCTATGGCAGTCACCTTTGGTAGTCTTTTGACCCATGATGAATCTTTCTTGGTGTGCGATTCGACTATGTCACACAAGTCAACAAAGTCATCAGGTGTGTCAAACTCGGGCAGTCTGATATCCTCTATTGACTTGTTGCTTTTGACCCAGTTTCTCTCGCACCTAGCCCATTTCTCTTGGATTTCTCAGTGAGATTCTCACATCGTATTTTCCAAATAATAAGAGGCATCTTTCCTGAAATCAAAACATAAAGA
Source organism: Picea engelmannii (assembly GCA_009831015.1). Classification (NCBI taxonomy): domain Eukaryota; kingdom Viridiplantae; phylum Streptophyta; class Pinopsida; order Pinales; family Pinaceae; genus Picea; species Picea engelmannii. Next base: position 472,195 of record ML782232.1, read on the forward strand.
TCCTTTTAGAGACCTTGTATAAAGCAATGCTAGGGAAAAATATATGTATGAAGTATAAGCATGAAAAATCCAGAATGGTACATACCTATAGAGCTGGCCAAACCTGGTTATTTGATACTTATAGGATCTTGGAAGCTTTTGAATTTCTCATCTCACTCCCCTGGATGCTCTGCACTCCTTTGCACACAGAATGGTCTTGTTTACGAATAGCTTGAAAGAATATAAACGGGGAAGAACCTATTGTGTCGTATCAAACAATTAATTTGGGTTATGAGTGAAATCCAAATGAAATCTGCCACCAGATATCTATCATTCAATTCATCGTGGGTTGACGACGGAGGCACGGAGGGTGATGTGATGTATCGGTAAATTCAAACAGTCCTTTTGATTCATGCACGAATTAGAAACTAATGCGAGATTTGGAATTAAGTATTCCCTTAAATGCTCTGGATCAAAACGTATCTAGTGATAAAACATCCCATTATGTCACTCTCTTAGTGGGCAGATCGGGGATCAACGATGCGTGGTGAATGTTTTCGTTGGTATCCTCCCGCGAAAAACCTCTTACGCCAATCGATTTCATCGTTCGATGCTGACGTGGATCGTATGTTTATCCAATATAGAAAATATATGTGGCCGATGAGGACAAGTGGTTTGATCATGTATATCAATCGGAGTCAGGGATTTCAACAAGATGCACATGTTAAAATCAACTTGGGATTGTAGATGCCGAAAAGGTTTCGGTGGTCGGCGGTCAGGGAAAAACTATTACATTTTCTACAAAATTATTTTCTCTAAAACTCGTCGATGCTAAAATGCTTCGGGGATCGGTTGTTGGCAATATCCTTGTGTAATTCTTACCGCAAAAGAAATATTCATTTTTCCAATGTCGATGAAGATTGACGCTCGACGACTGCGGTTTTTATCGAGTGATTTTCTTTCATCTTTTAAAACTTTTCAGTGTCGAATTTGGACGCATCGGGTGAAACATTTTTTAGTTATTGGTTTTTATTGAGAAGTTAAGCCTTTTAAGTCATGGGTTTTCATATATTCAAGAAAAAATTTAAAGACTTAATGAGAGTGAAAATGGTAAGCAAACACAACATTTTTTTCATAATGAAGACGAATAAGATAATGCAAAGAGATCAAGTGGTACCCAAAAAGTAAAAATTGACATAGACGTTTTTGGGTGTGTTGAGTGATCAACAAATGGCGACTTACTAGGTGAAATCATAATCTTTGTTCCCCCTTCAGGATTGGCTGATGAAAAAGCTGGTGGTGAACTTAACTGATTTTAAATCAGAGCCTCTTTTACCCTTGCATTTGAAATTCCCCGGTTGATGCTTCCGAGTCCGCCTGTGGGGTTTTTAACCTTTATTCCTCCTTCGTTTCCTGTAACCCTGACTCATGCCCTCTTTTAAAAAAATATAGTAAAGAATTTATTGGGATGGAGCCTTTAGTTACCTTTACTCACTTTCTACGATGTTGCTTTGCTGACAACGAGCGTCCATAGACCCGACGGAGTCACCCCGACATCACAGACGTTGATCCACTACCAGGAAGCGTCCATGGCCCTGACAGAGTTATCTGCATACCCTCTCCTATTGTTCACTCATTTGATAAAGTCATTTTTATTTCCGCAGAATGCCCTGAGTGAGTGGGAGAGGATGATGTATGTTTATTTTGCAAAATGAGATGGTTAAGGTGAATCCTTTGCTAAATTTTTCTTTGTGGTTCATGTAGTCCTTTTCATCTTACCATCTTTCCCTAAAGGCTTCACCAGACCACTGGGCAGACACTTTTTTATTTCTCCAAAGTTGTTCATTTGCACAGGTTAGATAGAGGACCCCTTGGAACAACCACAGATTCCCTAACATTTATTGTGTTGTATGTGAGCAATGAGTTAGGAACAGAGTTCACCATGTCACATGATTTGAGTTCAACCATTGTCTTGCTAAACACAACCTTAAAAAGTGCAAAAAATAAAACAGCAAAAGAAAACAAAAAGAATTTCGCAATTGACCTAGTTGAAACAAAAATCATGAAAACACACAAACAAAACAAAATAATATATATATTTTTTTTAAATGGAAATATTGTTTTTGGGCTTGGCCATTTACTGGGAGGGTGTCAGGTTCCCCCCTCAGATTCTGTAGCTGATAAGTGCCTGCCCCAATTTTCTCATCCACCTGGAAAGGTCCAAGCCATAGATTCTGAAACTTAGAATGTTTGCCTTTAGGCTCGTTTTCTCTATCCCATTTTAGGAATAAGTATCCGACTTCAAAATTATTCTCTTAAGCCTTATGCTTATCAAAACAACTTTTCACTATCTGCTAATGAGCTATGAAATTTGACTTAGCTTTTTCCCTTTCTTCTTCCAGCATGAGTAGAGTGTCAATCCTTTGTTGTATGACTGATGAAGGTTGTCCTCTGGAATCTTGGGCAAGTTGAAGAGATGGAAGGTAAAGCCCGTTCAGGAGAATGGCTTCTTATCTGTATACCAAAAATATAGGGAATTTCCTATAGCTTCCCTGGGTGTGACCCTATCAGCCCATAAATCGTTATGGAGTAGATTACACCAATTCCTCTGGTTGTCTACAACTATTTTCTTCAATATTATCACTAGGTTCTTATTAGTTGATTATGATACTATGATTCCCTATGGATAATAATTTGCAGAGTACCTAATTATGATTCCTTTCACTAGAGAAAACTTCGTCAATAGGGTGGAAGAAAAATAGGCTGCATTATCGAAAACAAGAACAGAAGGGACATTGAGCCTTGTGATTAGTTGTGGTTCTATGAATTGGATTACCACCTTCTCATTTACATGGGTTAGAGGAATGGCTTCTTCCCATTTTGTGAAATAATCGGTGGCAGTAAGTATGTACTTATGTTGTTTTGAAGAACTTGGTGTAATTTCTCCTATGGTATCTAACCCCCATTGCTCAAAAGACGTAGAAACGGTTACCAGTGGGAGTGGGACCACTTCTCTCTTCTCTCTCCCATCACTTATTTGACAAGTTTTATAGTTTCTAGCATAGGTGTGAGCGTCCTTGAACAAAGTGGGCCAATAATATCCAACTCTCAGTATCTTATGAGTGGTAGTGTATCCTGCAAAATGTCCACCGGCAGGGCCATCATGGAGTTCCTTCAAAAATTTGTCTGCATATTCACATTCGAGACACCTTAAAAGTACCCCATCATAGTTAATTCAGAAGAGTACTAAATTAATGAGGTGATATTGTGCATATTTTAACCTAAGAGATCTCCTTTCCCTAGGGTTTATATCTTCTAGGAAAGTCCCATGATGAAGGAGATAAGTCAATTTCTCATACCAAGACTCTTTCCCTAGGGAAATGTATGAAGCTTCACCACACCACAATGTCGTTTCATTCTCCCATACGAAGTCTTCATTTACTTTGTCTTGGGCCTCAACTGCCAGTTTGCATAATCCTTATCCTTTAACTAGTTTAGCAGGTTTTATATCTAGATCAAATTATTGGACTACTGCCATCCAGTTCCCTCTTCTTTCCCCCATCTCCTGTTGAATGAATAGGGATTGACTATGGGGTGAGGCATGATTACTTTGGTATGGTTCTTGAGGAAGTAAGATCTGAAATGTTTTACTGCTTTATAAACTACATAAGCTTGTTTATCTATAGCCAGATAATTTAGTTCGGCTCCTTGGAGGTTAGTGCTCATGAATGACACTAGAGCCTCATTGTTGTCATTATCCTTCTGAGTCAATACTGCGGCTAACGATTGGTCGGAGGTGAAAGTATAGAGGAACAAATCTCTATTAAAATCGGGGCTTCACAACACGGGGGCTTGAGATATAGCAGTTTTAATATTGTTGAAAGAATCCTTTCGTTCATCATCCCACTTAAATTCAACATCTTTGTAGATCATTTTTTGTAACGGTCTGATAGTCTCGACGACATCGGGTGTGAATTTTCTTACAAAATTGATTTTCCCGAAGAAGGATTGCATTGCCTTTTTATTGTGAGGTAATGAGATTTGAGTTATAGCTTTGACTCACTCAGGGTCTATGTGAATGCCTACTTGGGATATAATATGACCTAATAGATTTCCTTCTTCCACACCTAAGATAGTTTTCTTAGGGTTTAAGGATATGTCGTATTTGCTATACCTCTCAAAAATTTGGGTTAAGTGTTGGATATGATCTTCACTATTCTTTGAATACATAGTTACGTCATCCAAATACAGTACTATACACTTGTTGATTAGTCCCCGAAATTCTACATCCATGGCCCTCTGGAAGGTCGCTCCTGCATTGATTAACTCAAAGGGCATGCGTTTATAAGAGAAAGTTCCCCACTTGGTTCGAAAGGTAGTTTTCAAACGGTCTTCCTCTGAAACGAGAACGTGGTTGTAACCCAAGAAACCATCCAGCAGAGAGAAAATATCAAAGCTAGACACAGTCTGTAAGAGTTTCTCCATTGGTGTGACTGGGTAGTTGTCCTTTTCTGAAGCTCTATTGAGGTTTCTAAAATCTATGCATAGGCGAATCTCACTAGATGTTTTCCTCACAAGAACCAAATTCGCTACCCATGCAGAGTGTCTAACCTGAAAAATGATCTTGGCATCGAGTAGTTTTTTTAACTCTTGGCGCATGAGAGGTTCCAGGGACGGGTGGTACTTTCAGAGATTTTGTTGGAAGGGTTTCACTTCAGGTTTTAACGGAATAGTGTGTTGGATGATACAGGTATCATAAGTTTTTAGATCTCAGTAGGACCACGTAAAGACATATTGATACTGTCTAAAGAGTTTTAGATAGGCCTTTCTTTCCTCCTTAGATATTGTCTTACCAATATTTACATTCTTGGGGTTTCCCAGGGTTCCTAGATTTATAGTTTCATGCATGGGATAGGAACTACCGGTCTTCACATTTTTGGGTCCCTTAATTTGTTCTTTTAGGTCAAAAAGATTTTCTAAATTATCTATTCCCTTCGGGATTGTGTGAGACTTCTATTTGTCAATTGGTTGACCTGTCCGAGGTGTTAGTAACAATTCTTGTCCTGGGCACAAGAGTATTCAGGTCTGCAAGTTGCACGAGAAGCGCCCAAGTGCAGCATGGAAAAATCGCGTTTCAAACCTCCAAGCAAGTTAACGGGCGAAATCATATTGTCAATGGTCGATATTCACCCATAGGAGCAGATCAACCGTCGATGGGAAATTGTGGTTAGCGGAGTTGCGCTGAGATTAGCGTGATGGACACTACCCATATTGCATGTAGGAAGGGATAGCAGCTATCCGTCCAAAGGACACGTGGCACAAGATCTAGTCGCGTCGACATTTCAACATTCGGGAGTTCAAAGGGTGAGGGTTCCATGACGTTCTACATCTCGAAGCCCCGAACCTCAAAGCGTCGAAAGCGCACAAACCCGGGCCCACAGTATCACCAAGTGAGTTCAGGATCGTCAGATATAAGAGGGACGCGTGGCACCCAATTAAGCCATCTCAGCGTTTCGCTCATCGCGACTGTGATAAGCAAGGATCAACTCCTTCCTATTCATGACCGCCGAAAGCGCTTTTGAGAGTAAAATCAAGGTCACGGCCTGTGGTCACTTGGGAAATAAAAGAGATGTGCAAGAGGGGCCAAAGGAATCGGATATAGTCACAAAAGGGATCATCATGATATCTGGGTGCCATCAGATTCAATCTCATTCCTGGTTCTTGATTGGAGTAAATGAAGGAGAGAGGGGGTGGTTGAAACCTCTCCTCACTCATTAAGCGTAAAGTATGGAGGATCTGGAAAGCTGTATGCCCGAGAAGGTCCTGTGTACCGATTTTTTTGAAAGACGCCATGTCGAGTCCTCGACTATCCGAAGAGGTCTGCACATGCTAGCTCGACAATTAATGACTCAACTACTCCCCTTGCAGGAGCCATGTGCAGTTAAGATGGAGTCTGATGAAGAATATCTGTCCGAGTTTGATTGAAGGGACACCATGCCTTGGATGACTGAGCACGCCTCTGTTAGGAGAATTTTTCTGAGTATATAGACTCAGTCTTTGTATTTTGTAATCTATCGATGGTTGAGCAAGGCTCCCGGTTGTAAAACTTTAATGAATCACTGTTATTCTGGTTATGCATGGACTCTTGAGACTTCTTACCTTATGAATGTTAGTTTCTTTCACGTATTTGTATATACTGTGTTAGAGTAGCTCGGAATTGGAGGATCTAGTCGAGTTGTAACTGTTATAGGATGATGTAGGTTGGATCACTGTAACAGTTGCATTGTTTCTAATCAGTCTCTATGATTTTCTTAGCGCTGAACGACTTGGAATTGGAGGATCCAGTCAATTCCCCCCTTTCAGTTTCTCAAAACCCTGAACCAAGAGGATATTGCATTCAAAGTTTTTCTTCTACAAATACTGAAAGGTCTGTTGCTTGAGGTAGTTTGTTCACTCCTCTCACCAAGTCTTCAACCTGTTCATCTTCAAATCAACTCACTGACTGAAGTTAGATCAAGACCTCCTTTGTTCCTTACATACCAGACCCAGTCCCTAAGTTAGAGTGATATCTTCCCGAGTCTCTACCCATTTGATCACCCATTAAAACTATTGTGACATAAAACTGATGGGCGTTGGGATCTGCTCCTGCAAGAAATCCAGGAGTGACTTCTGATGCTAACATTTCTAGCGCCGTTTCCGGGGACGAAGTCGAAAATTTTCCCCGGGATTGAACGAAATTGAGCCTTTGATTCTGAAGGTGCATCAGGTATCAGAGCCTTTAAATATTGCTACTGTGCACCTAGCGACTCCATTGTGACGACTCCACTATGGCGAACCTGTTGTATTAATTGTGGCTTTCAGAGGAAGACACACGTGGTCTCATCCACAGATGTCTCTAGCTACACCTAAAACTAATCTGGAGGTGGTTCTCAGAAAAGGAAAGGCCTATGAAGAAGAAGCTTCCACCACCGAACTAGGTAATCCACCATATCCTTCTATAGGAACTCCATTTTCTCCTCCTTAGTTTCTTAACAAACCTTTTTCTGAGGTTTCCCGTTTCCTAAATTTTGGGAGTGTTCCTGCTGAGTTTTCCCCTCCTGGTCTAGGATTGGAGGGAGAAATCCTTGTCACTCCCCTCTCCTCTGAAGCTGTACTTTGGCGTAGACCCAGGACCCCAGAAGATTTCCCCACTCCTATCTTTACCACTCCTCCCCTTGTTATTGTTGCCACTTCTGCACAAAGAGAAGCATCTGTTGACTTGAGCCCGTTAGCCTTCTCCTTAAATCCCCTTTTGTTTCCTGTTCCACTTCGAGACTCATTCCAAGTAGCCCCTTCACGAACTCCTTCTCCTCCAAGTTCTCCTTCACCTAATATCCTTATGGATGGTGCTAATCCCCCTCTAAATAGAATGGATTCTATAGTTGCTGCCAGATATGCTCCCTTAATCCTACCCCATCCTATGAATCCTCTCCCTGCTGGATATTACTTGAAGCATATGCCCAAGTTCACTGGGGAAGGGGACATAACTGCTGAAGAGCACCTGGCTGCTTTCTACAGTTATGCGGACAACCTGAACATTGAGAATGAAGATGTCTGGATGAGAGTCTTTGTCCAGAGTCTGGATGGTGAGGTGAGGAAGTGGTTTAGAGGATTGGCCCCTGGATCTATTGCAGGGATCGAAGCTCTGGATAGTGCTTTCCTGAGGCAGTGGGGAGATAGGAAGGATTTCATGTATTACATGACAGAGTTCGGGTCTTTGAAGAAGATGGAAGGAGAGTTTGTCTCTGACTCCTCCAAAAGATTCAATAAGATTTATAATAAAATTCCTGGTGAGATAAAACCCTCAGAAGCCTCAGCCAAGATTTCTTATGCTAGTGCGTTTATCCCTGATTTATGTCTTTTATTGAGAGAAAGAAGAGCCACCTCCTTAGCTCAAATGAAATATGCAGCCATTGAGGTGGAATCTAGTGTATTAGCAACTGATAGACTTAGGAAAAAGGCTGATGCAGATAGGAGAAAGGGAAGATCCGAAGCCTCAACTTCTGGCCCATCGATGCCCCACCCTCAAGTGGATGAACTGACCAAGATGGTGAAGTCTATGTCTGCAGATATGGAGAGGATGAAGGTGGAGAAGAGGCAAGCATATAAGGGTCCTCAAAACACCGAAAATAAAGGAAGTTTCAGGAGGCCAAACAATGTTACTTCCCCGACTGTGCAAAGAGAGAGGGGAAGAGACAGAGAAGACCAGAAAATTTAGGCCCCTTTTCAAAAAAAAATTATGGCTGAGGAAGGAGAAGGGGAAACATATGAGCTTGTCCTGAAATACATTTCTTTGGAGACACTCCTCCTTTTCTTCATCTCACTCAATCATCATATGAGGATTATCTCATGGACATTCATCTAAATGAACTGAGCAAGGGAGACAAGGCTAGTGGCAACCAAGGCAAATATGACCTGAGGTCCAAGAAAAAGACAGTAGCACCTGATTATCCTGTGCGTCTCACTATAATAGAGAAACCTGCTAACAAAGTAGCAGACAGTCATGGAGGTAAGAAGACCCGACCCCTCTCTCCCATAGTCCAGGGTCATGTCCCCGAAATAAGAGAAATCCCGAAGCTTTCATATTCTTTTAATTTCGAGCATGAAATTCAAAAGATCAGAATCCCTGTGCTCCTAACCGAATTGGTTAAACATGAAGGGTTCAATAAATTCTTCTCTGATATTTTACAGTCTGAGTTCTCATGCCTTCCCATAGACTCCATCAATTTGCAAGATGAAAAGCCTACAATTATTCTAGGTCCCATGGTAGAAGACAGGAATGATGCATCCCCTCCCTTCTACACTTCTTTGAACATACATGACAAGGTACTGCACAATTGTTTGATGGATTCAGGAGCTTCTCACAACCTCATGCCCAAAACTGTCATGGAATAATTAGGATTAGAGGTCACTCGAGCCTATCATGACCTCTATTCTTTTGAGTCCAGGAAATTTCAATGTCTAGGAGTTATCAAAGACTTGGTCGTGACCTTGTTTCAGTTGTCCATGAAGAGTGTGGTCATGAATGTTGTAGTGTTTGATGTCCCCCCCAAGTTCAGTATGTTGTTATCAAGATATTGGATAAAAATACCGAGGGGAACTTTGCAGATGGACCTCATATATGCTACTATCCCAGTGTTTGGAGGAGAACATAGGAGGCTATACAGGGAAGCCCAACTGGCCTATATAATCAGTGATGAAGCCAAACCTACCAACCATCCCATTTTTTCCTTGGACACTGATTTAGGTTCCAGTGTACTAAAACTCACTAATTCTCCCAAGCCTCCTCTTAAACTCAGAAAGAAACCCACCACTCCTCTTGAATTTTCTTCCCCCATCTCCCTCATCTGGAATTTTTTTTTTGATGGAGCCTCTTCCAGGGAAGGCACTGGTGCTGGGGTATTTTTTGTATCACCTGCTCAGGAAACCATGTCTCTTTCATACAAGCTAGAATTTGAAGCTACTAATAATGTGGCAGAATATGAAGCTCTTGTTCTAGGATTAAGAGTTGCAAAGAAAATGGAAATTCAGGAGGTAGCAGTGTTTGGAGATGCAGAGTTGGTGGTCCAATAGATCAGAAACGCTTATGAGGCTAAGAATCCTTGACTCAGGAGCTACAGAAATGAGGTATGGGACTTGATTGACTGTTTCTTCTCAGCATTCAACATTTCTTTCGTCCCAAGAGAGAAGAACACAGTGGCAGATTCCTTGGCTACATCAACAATCAATTTCAAAGTGCCCTTGCCACCCAAATTCAGATACGATGTAGAAGTAAAATAAAGGCCCTCCATACCTGACAACGTCAAACATTGGAAGGTATTCGAGGATGATCTTGAGATCAAGAGATTCTTGGAGACTGTCGAAGAATTTTCAGAGATGCATATTGACCAAGACTCTGTCTCTGAAGAAAATCTTGATGGGGGTAATTTTTTGAATAAGATTGCAGAGCATAACATTGTGTAGCTTCCCAGCAATCATATCCCAAGGGGACTGGTTCCTTTGGAAAGGCTCTTTGATAGAAATGATGTGGCATTAAAAGGGGAAATCTTGGAGGATGACGCTGATACTATTCAGTGCAACATTGGCACTAAGAGTGAGCCCAAGTTGGTCAAATTGTCAAGAATTCTGACAAAGGAGCAGAGGTCTAAATATGCTAGACTTTTGAGGGAATTTTCTAATGTTTTCGCCTGGACCTATAGAGATCTCAAAACATATAACACTTTTTTCATTGAGCATAAAATCCCGTTGAAAAGGGAGGCAAAGCCATTTAGGCAGAATCTAAGATAGATCAATCCTATGTTGCTGCCTATCATGGAGAGGGAAGTGAAGAAGTTGCTACAGGCCCAGATCATCGTTCCACTGAGATACTCAGAATGGGTCGCTAACTTAGTCCCATTAAGGAAGAAGAATGGAGAAATCAGACTCTGTGTAGACTTCAGAAACCTGAACAGGAGCTTGTGGAAGGACAACTACCCCTTACCAAAGATGGAACATATGTTGCAGAGGATAACAGGGGCATCTAGGATGTCCATGATCGATGGTTTCTCTGGCTACAATCAAATCTCTATTCTGCCTGAGGATAGGGAAAATACAACATTTACCACTCCATGGGGTACATTCATGTATTCCAAAATGCCTTCTGGATTGATGAATGTAGGGGCGACGTTTCAACGTGCCATGGATATAGCTTTCGTTGGGGAAAAGGATAAATTTATGGTCATCTATTTGGATGACATAACAGTATTTTCAAAATCTGATAAAGAACATTGTTGTCATCTCAGGAAGGATTTCCTGAAATGTAGGAGTTTCGGCATTTCATTAAATCCGAAGAAATCTTTGTTTGCCATGCAGGAGGGAAAGTTACTAGGCCACATCGTATCAATAGAAGGATTCAGGATCAATCCTAGCAGAGTTGAAGCAATACAAGCCTTATCAATCTCGAGGTCCAGGAAGGAGGTCCAATCTTTCCTTGGTAAGATTAATTTTCTGAGGATATTTGTTCCTAACTTTGTTGAGGAGGTAAAACTTATAACAACCATGTTAAGGAAAGGGAATGAAGTGAGGTGGACTTCTGAATCACAAAATTCCTTTGAGAAAATAAAGAAGGACCTGACTGAAGCCCATGTGCTTATCAGTCCCGATTACTCAAAGGATTTCCTTATTTTATCCTTTGCCTCACCTGACACGGTGGTTGTTGTTTTATTACAGACAAACAAGGTTGGGCTAGAGCAGTCTATTGCATACTTCATCCGAGCATTGAGGGATGCCGAAGTCAGGTATGACACTATGTTGAAGCAGGCCTATGCCCTGGTAAAGGCTCTCAAGGCATTTAGAATCTATGTCCTGCAGTCAAAAATCATTGCCTATGTCCCCTCAGCTACTGTCAAAGACATTCTTATTCAACCTAACATAGACGGGAGGAGGAGTAAGTGGATAGCCAAGATTCTGGAATTTGACCAATAAATAAATCCTACCAAATTGATTAAAGGTCAAGGTTTAGCCAACTTGTTGGCTGAAGCAAATTGCCAAGCTTTGGGGGTAAGTTTCATCAATGAATGCTCGAGAATTTAGCAGGATCGGTTGTCCGAAATAGACCCTCAAAGGGAGCCCCCACTGGCTCGATGTCCCTGGTATAAGTATGTCATATATTTTCTGCAAGAGTTATGGCCTCTAGATGGCCTGCAAAGAAATAAGGCAAAGGCTGAAGCTCAAAGTAGTCACATACTTCCTTATCGATCAAGTTTTATATTGGAAAGACCCCCTGGGGTTTCTTTTGAAATGTGTAGATCTGCAAGAGGCTAACAGGATCATGGTTGAATTTCACGACAACCTATGTGGAGGGCATCATTTATGGAAAACCACGGCCTACAAAATCCTCAGGGCTGGATACTACTGGCCCACCATATTTACTGATGTCTGCAGAAGGGTCAGAGCCTGCATCAAATGTCAAAGATTTGCAAGAAAACAACAGCTCAAGTCTTTGTCGTTAAAACCTGTGGTTGTTTCATGACCTTTCCAGCAACGGGGCCTAGATTTCATTGGATAAATTCACCCCACTTCCAGTGGGAAGCACAGATGGATCCTGACTGCTACAGATTTCTTTACCAAGTGGATTGAAGCTATCCCCACCAGGAGTGCTTCCCACAAGGTAATCATCGGATTCCTGGAAGACCTCATCAGAAGATTTGGCTGCCCAGGTAAGTTTGTTACTGATAATGCAACCTCTTTCATGGCTGAGATGTTAGCCAAGTTCTGTGAGCAATTTGAGATCAAACTGATTCACTCTACCCCATACTATCCCCAGGGAAATGTTTTAGCAGAGTCCTCCAACAAAATCCTGATAAGGATCATCAAAAGACTGTTGGAAGACAACAAGAAGGCTTGGCATTCAAGATTGAAATTTTCTCTATGGGCCGATCGAGTGACCACAAAGAGATCTCTAGGCATCTCTCCTTTCCAATTAGTCTATGGAGCAGAGGTTATTTTTCCTTCCCATTTAGCCATTCCTGTAGAGAAATTCCTTCAGGATCATCGAGAGGAGCCTGATGACATAATTAGAAGAATTCATCAGCTAGTGGAAGTCCAACAAACTAGGGAGAAGGTAATGGGAAAAATTCAGGACCAACAACAGAGGGTCAAGCAGGTTTTTGATAAAAAGGCCAAGAAGGAAGAGTTTCGGATAGGAGACCTGGTACTGAAATGGGATGCCCCTAAACAAGACAAAGGCAAGCACGAAAAATTCGAAGCCCTGTGGATTGGAACTTTCAAAGTCTCCGAAGCATTCCCAAATAACACCTACAGGTTACGGGATTTGAAGGATCAAGAATATTTCAATGGCCCTGTGAATGGGCATTTCCTAAAAATACTTTTCTCTTGAGCCGCACATGGCTCTTTCGCAGTTGTAAATATTGTTTTTCTTTCCATCTTTAAGTTTCAAATAATGACTCCATAGACCAATAGCAAGGCACTGGAACTGCAAAATGAGTCCTTAGAGCATCACAGGGATGACTCTATCCCCCATGGAGCCTAATGTTAGTAACAATTCTTGTCTTGGGCACAAGAGTATTCAGGTCTGCAAGTTGCACGAGAAGCGCCCAAGCGCAACACGGAAAAATCGTGTTTCAAACCTCCAAGCAAGTTAACGGGTGAAATCATATTGTCGATGGTCGAGATTCACCCATAGGAGAAGATAAACAGTCGACGGGAAATCACGGTTAGCAGAGTTGCACCGATATTAGCACGATGGACAGTGCTCATATTGCATGTAGGAAGGGATAGCAACCGTCCTTTCAAAGGACGTGTGGCGCGAGATCTAGTCGTGTCAGCATTTCGACATTTGGGAATTCAAAGGGTGAGGGTTCCATGACGTTCTACATCTCGAAGCCCCGAACCCCGAAGTGCCGAAAGCACACAAACTCGGGCCCACAGTATCACCAAGTGAGTTCAGGACTGTCAGATCTAAGAGGGATGTGTGGCGCCCAATTAAGCCATATCGGCGTTTCGCTCATCGCAACTGTGATAAGAAAGGATCAACTCCTTCCTATTCATGAACGTTGAAAGCGCCTTTTAGAGTAAACACAGGGTCACAGCCTGTGGTCACTTGGGAAATAAAAGAGTTGTGCAAGAGGGGCCAAAGGAATTGGATATAGTCACAGAAGGGATCATCATGATCTCTGGGTGCCATTGGATTCAATCTCATTCCTGGTTCTCGATTGGAGTAAATGAAGGAGAGAGGGGGTGGTTGAAACCTCTCCTCACTCATTAAGCATAAAGTATGGAGGATCTGGCAAGCTGTCTTCCCGAGAAGGTCATGTGTACCGATTTTTTCCAAAGATGCCATGTCGAGTCCTCGACTAGCCGAAGAGGTCTGCACACACTAGCTCAAAAATTAATGGCTTAGCTACTCCCCTTGCAAGAGCCATGCACAGTTAAGATGGAGTCTGACGAAGAATATCCGTCCGAGTTTGACTGAAGGGACACCATGCATTGGATGACTGAGTACGCCTCTGTTAGGAAAAATTTTCTGAGTATATAGACTCTGTCTTTGTATTTTGTAATCAATCGATGGTTGAGCAAGGCTCCCGGTTGTAAAACTTTAATGAAGCACTATTATTCTGGTTATGCATGGACTCTTGAGACTTCTTGCCTTATGAATGTCAATTTCTTTCATGTCTTTGTATATACTATGTTAGAGCAGCTCGGAATTGGAGGATCCAGTCGAGTTGTAACTGTTATAATATGATGTAGGTTGGATCACTGTAACAATTGCATTGTTTCTAATCGGTCTATGTGATTTTCTTAGCACTGAATGACTTGGAATTGGAGGATCCAGTCAAGTCCCCCCTTTCAGTTTCTCGAAGCCCTAAACCAAGAGGATCTTGCATTTAGATTTTTTCTTCTACAAACTACTGAAAGGTCTGTTGCCTGAGGTAGTTTGTTCACTCCTCTCACCAAGTCTTCAACCTGCTCATATTCAAATCAACTCATTGACTGAAGTTAGATCAACACCTCTTTTGTTCCTTACATACGAGACCCAGTCCCTGAGTTAGAGTGATATCTTCTCGAGTCTCTACCCATTTGATCACCCATTAAAACTATCATGACATAAAATTGATGGGCGTTGGGCTCTTCTCCTGCAAGCAATCCAGGAGTGACTTCTGACGCTGACATGAGGATCAATTTATGTTGATTTTTCCTGGAATACTTCATCGTCAATAGCCGAGTCTTTGAAATTATCTTGGTTGGTCAGAAAGTTTATGATCTGTTCATCCCCTTCAAATACTTTCCAATTAGAAATGTTTAGGCACCGACGATTTGTAGAGTAGTTCCACAGTGAATCGAGAGGCTTCATAATCTTCTAAAGGTGATAGCCTTGAAGCAACGGTGGCCAGGGAATCAACAAGAATGTTATTTTCTCTAGGGATCACTGTAATGTTGAAGGCCTCAAAATTTTATATTAGCCTGTTCACTTCCTATTGGTAGTTTTTAGGTGAGGGGAATTGAAATGTATAGTATTCCTTACTTGTCTAACGATAATCTCAGAATCTCTAAAAACCTTCAATTCTTTGACGTTTAAGTCTATGGATTTCTTTAACCCTTGTACTAGAGCTTCATACTCAATGGTGTTGTTTGTGCATTTGAACTCATGTCTACAGGACAGGAAATAATGTTTACCTTTTGGATCAATGAGGATGCACCCTGCCCCGGACCCCTCCTACGACTTATATCCATCAAAGTATATGGTCCAAATTTGTGAACGAAATTTATTCATTTCTTCTTTCTCATTACTTTCTTGCTCTCCTATCTTTTTTTCCGTGATTTCTAGAACATGTTCTTGACAAAAGAGGGTTTCCTCTGTCGGTATCAGTGATTTCTCTTTGTAAAACCATTTCATAATTTTGAATGAGAGGGACATCAGATGAGAAAGGGAAGAAGTTGTTGAAGTAGGAATCGCAGGAATAATTGCCTAGAATAGGGAGTTTTGTCGATGAGGGTTCGTTTAGGGTTTCTAGGTCAGTGACAGTATGTTTCAGGTACCTTTCCCTATCAATTCTAATCATATTTTTGTGTCCCTTCAACGGTAGCCAAAGGTGCACCCAATATCTACTAAAGTATCCATTTAAATTCTCAAATCAATCTCGGCTTAGTAATAACCCATAAGATTCTGGGATATCTACTACAATGATGTCAATCACTTGCACAAACTTAGGATGTGTTGCTATTCTGATCATTACATCCTTGAGTTCTCCCATGACTTTGACCTGGGTCCTGTCTAGTTCTATTACATGTTTATCACTTTTGAGGGGAAAGACATTTAATTTTTTGCAAATAGACAAGGGAATAACATTGGAAGATGCTCCCTAATCGACCAGACAATTGTGGAGGTTCTTGTTGAACACTTCAAACGTTAAAAGGAATGGTGGGACAAAAGGTTTTCCTTTCTTATCTTCTGAGCAGGTGTTTACAGTCGGTTTATTTACTAGATCAGTGGGAGTTAGATTTCTTTCCTGATCATAGCTTGTCGTAGGGTTTTCTGCTGATCTCAAAGCTTGTAGCAGGAAGTCTTTTTGCTGAGGGATTCTACATATGTCCATAACTGATATATTAGCCTTCAATTTCTTCAAATATTCCACTACATTGTAATCCAGTTTCGGCAATTCTTGGGTACAGATGCTTATAGGGTTTCTTCAGGGAGATAAAGGTGCTTTCAGGTGGTTAGGCATTGTCTTTCTCCCCAAAGTTTGGGTATCAACAAGATCTTTTGAGACAGGTGGACCCTTACTGCATGTTTGTGCAACTGAGACCTCTGGAGGTGGTTCTTGAGTCTTAAATAAGTCGTCGGAAAGCATGATTAGGTCAACATCCCATATCAGCATGGTTGTATCTCATGGTGGATCGATCTCTTCCTGATCAACAACATTGATAACTTAACTTCTTGGTTTTTCGGTCAGGGAGACTTCATATAGAAACCGATTGGCCATCAAATTCATGGTGTGAACCCATTGAGGGTAGTCTCTCTCGAAGTGGTTTTCCTGGTGAAAAGTACAAAAAGAATCAAATGCTACATTTTCTAGATCAATATTTAAGTTAGATGGGGGAGGTTCAATTTCTTTGAACAATGGGTTCATTTTAAAGAAAGGCTTATAGGGCCTTTGGCCTTGGTTTCCCTCCCCTGCACTTCTTTTCATGTCTATGATCTCATTTGATAACTTCTTGACCATGTGTTGTAGGTATTCAATGTCTCCATTACCCTTTCCTGGACCTTGCTCTATTTGTTTCCCTGTGGGTCTAGTCAACAAGAGTCCTCCTCAAGGAGGAGGTTGGACTTCTTTCTTAACTAAAGAGACCTGGCCTTCTTTACACCCTTTCATATGGAACTCTATCATTTTGGCTTCTTTAAAATTCTCAGCTAGGGTTAATTTGGCAGCCCTCTTCACAAACATGGAAATAGAAGCTGGGAGAGCGTTAGCATATACTTCGATTTGAAACTCTTGAGTAGGTTCATCCTCGGGATGTAATTTGTTCAATATAGTTGTGAATCTTTGATTGAAATCTTTAACCTTCTCCTTTGAACTCATGGTGGTGGCGGACAATTTAGCCATCAAAGCTCCTGTAGTGGTTTCTTTGGAAAATTTATCTAAAAAATCCTTCTGAAACTTTGTCCAACTAGTTATGGATCCTACAGGTAAGTTAAAATACCATGTGGAGGCTGAGTTCTCAAAAGTGTAAGGGAAAATCCTACATACTACATCTTCATGTTGGACATTCACCAACCTCATCGCCAGGATGAATTTCTTGATATGATCTTCAGGAAATCCTGAGGTCTCGGGGTCAAACTTAGGAAGTAACTTCTCTGGATGTTGGGGAAGGTTATGGACTCACCCTGGGATGGCCAAAGAATCTCTGGCCAACCAAGGTTGATTGTTTTGAGGTGGGTTTCCCCTTTCTTCATCATGGTCATTGTTGTCTTCCATATCTTCGGATCCTAAGTTAAAATCTTCCTCTTCCGAAAAATCATCTAGTTCAGAGACTTCATCAGTTGACATTTCAGGGATCAAATTAAGAGGATGTTTGATTTCGGTGATTGAAAAATCTATTAGGTCTTCTACTATGTGCACACAAACCTGGTCGGGGGTGTCGACCACTAATCTGCTTATTTTTTGTCTTTGAGGAAGTATCAAAGCTAAAGACAACACATCGATCTGTCGGGTGTATGCTCTTGTGATTCTTCTGAATTGATTTAATTCCTTGTGAGGGAGAGCATAAGGTATGTTAGGGAACAATCATTATTCCTCAGTATGGGGTGAGTTACTCATTTCAGGAGTACTCAATGTGTGTGGGTTGTCTTGGAAGTGACTAGCCATGCGTGTGGGTTTTTTTAAATCTACAGGTTGTTTGAAATATTATGTGGAATATCTATTCAACTATTCATTCTCAAGCCCTCCTTCTAGCACCAATTCTGTTGATGAGTCCTAGATCCCTTTACTCAACAGAAGGAACAAAACCTTCCACCAAAGCCCAATTAGACTTTACGGCGTTTAATAGTGGAATGGTTCTCCAGATCTTGCGATCCATACAGTTAATTGATGAGCTTTACGTTTTATTGCGAAGGCATTTCCTTCAGTTTGGACTTTCTCTTTTTGTATTTTCTCTTACGTGGGACCGATATAAGATAAAAGCCGGTATAAACCAACTGGGTAACAAAACAAGAATAAGTTTAACTACTTGAGAAGAGGTTGAGCTTGGGATAACCCGCTACTCAAGCATGCAGACACCAATTCTTACCATAGGCCTAATACTAATATGTTAACCATGTGAGTATCCAATTACTGACTGAGATACAAATCATCAGAAAGAAAACACATATGCGATAAATAATGGCAAGAAAAATAATTCACTTAACTCTACTCATCCATCACATAATAACACAACGATTCATCTTCATCATTAAAGAAAAGAACTGTAAAACATTGCATCAGATAACTTAACAATAGATTTAATAGCTCTTACTCATTACAACATCCATTCATGAAACGAGATAGGAAATAGTTCTTCTCCACATCCAATCATACGTGCATTTGATGAAAACATAAACTTATCTTTGGTCCAAAAGGACTTCTCAATTAAAGGTAGCTCGGAAATAGTTCTTAACAAAACCAAAAATGAAAGTTTCTTGCAACAACCATCGACCTTTGACTAATCAATCGATTCTCTTATTTATAACATAAATTTAACTAAAAATAACGACTAAAGCATAGATGAGTAAAAAAAAACTCACCACATGGCGTTCTCTCCTAACAGTTTTTCTAAGAGTCATCTCAAGATATCACTTAAAAGGGTGACTCTTCTCATAATTTGACCAACTGATGAACAACTCCTCACAGGTGTTGGCATATGGGAATCTGTGTTGTTCCATCGGGGTTGCGTAAATATCCCTTATATCTACCTCATGTGCCCGATACTTGACTAGACTGGCACATAATTGTTATAGCATAGCCCGAGATTTGATCGGGTGTTCCATAAACTGTTGCACTTGTCCTTGCGCTGTGTCGGTTACCTTTGCTAGTCTTTCAGCCCATGATGAATCTTTCTTGGTGTGCAATTCGACTATGTCACACAAGTCGACAAATTCATCGGGTGTGACGAACTCTGGTAGTCTAATATCCTCCATTGCCTTGTTGATTTTGACCCAGTTTCTCTTGCACCTGGACCATTTCTCTTGGATTTATCGATGATATTCCCATGCCATATTTTTCGAATACTCAGAGGCATATTTCCTGAAATCAAAAAATAAATATCCTTTTAGAGACCTCGTATAGAGCAATGCTGGGGAAAAATATATGTATGAAGTGTAAGCATGAAAAATCTAGACTGGTACATACCTGTAGAGCTGGCCAAAACTGGTTATTTGATACTTACAAGATCTTGGAAGCTTTTGAATTTCTCGTCTCGCTCCCCTGGATGCTCTGAACTCCTTTGCGCACAGAATGGTCTTGTTTACGAATAGCTCAAAATAATTTAAACGGGGAAGAACCTATTGTGTCGTATCAAATAATTAATTTGGGTTATGAGTGAAATCCAAATGGAATCTGTCATTGTATCTCTATCATTAAATTCATTGTGGGTTGACGACGGAGGCATGAAGGGTGATGTGTTGTATCGGTAAATTCAAATGGTCCTTTTGATTCGTGCACGAATTAGAAACTAATGTGATATTTGGAATTAATTAGTCCCTTAAATGCTCCATATCAAAACGTATCTAGCGCTAAAATGCCCCATCATGTCACTTTCTTATTGAGAAGATCGGGGATCGGCGATGCATGATGAATGTTTTCATTGGTATCCTTCTGTGAAAAAACTCTGATGTCGATCTATTTCGTCGTACGGTGATGACATGGATCATATGTTTATCCAATCTGGAAAAGATACGTGGCTGATGAGGATAGGTGGTTTGATCATGTATATCAATTGAAGTCTAGGCTTTCAAAAATATGTGTGTGTTAAAATCAACCTGGGATTTCCAATGTTGAAAAGGTATCAGTGGTCGGCGATCGAGGAAAAACTATTACATTTTCTACGAAACTATTTTCTCTAAAAATCGTCAATGCCAAAATTCTTCAGGGATCGAATGTCATCAATATTCTTGTGTAATTATTTCCACGAAATAAATATTCCTTTTTCCGATGCCAATGAATATCGTCACTCGGTGACTGCGGTTTTTCTCGAGTGATTTTCTTTCATCTTTTAAAACTTTCTGATGCTGAATTTGGATGCATCGGGTGAAACGTTTTTTAGTTGTTGATTCTTATTGAGAAGTTAAGCCTTTTAAGTCGTGGGTTTTCATAGATTCAAGAAAATTTTTAAATACTTAATGAGAATCAAAATGGTAAGCAAACACAACATTTTTTCACAATGAATATGAATCATACAGTGCAAAGAGATTAAGTGGTACCCAAAAAGTAAAAGTTGACATAAACTTTTTTGGGTGTGTTGAGTGCTCAACATAACCCATCGAAGTGACTCTATACCAGAATACTATGATAAAGAAAGGTTTGAATTTTTGAGTACTTGTAGTTCATCGAAATCATTGGAGTCTGAATGGTCGAAGTGACTCACCATAGAGAAGTTTGATAGAGAACTCCGACCAGAGAAAATTCTGATGATTTACAGGGAGTTAAGCACCCGACAAGATAAGAAATTGGTCATGGCATTTGTTCTTATGGAAAGATAACGCCTGGGGTTTTGAAGTCTTAGAGATAATAGGGATAAGCACATGGATATAACGCTTGATTACATGGAAATAAAGAGGCCATCGAGAAAAATTTTAGTGCCTAGGGAAAAAAAGTGCTCGACATTAATGTTAAAGGAGTTTAGATTATATCTGAAAGGTTCTTAAGGTAATCACTCTTATCACGAAGATGAATAGTAGACTGACAATTTAACAGAGAAGTCATGAAACTTTGTTAGAGGAGGATTTTGGGCCCAAGTTAAGAATTAAGAGCAACTCAAATTCTGGAGCTACTGTAGAGTTGATCTAAACTTTGCACTAGTGGGACAAACAAGTCAGGAGGTCATCACAATCAATAATGCTAGTAATACTATCAAGACATGTCAAGGTATGAAACTTTTGTTTTACAAACTATATATGTTAGTTTGGTATTATATTAATTCATATATGGAAATAATGGTTCAATGTATATGGCATGCACTTGATATAAGAAATATTGTCAAATTGTTTAGTTTGTTAAATATCAAAATTTTAATATAAGATTTGGAATATTCGTATGAATATGCGCACTAATATGGATATCATATTGCACAAGGTTGAAGTTATATGTTCGTGATAAATTTCAATTTTCAAATGGTATAAGTTTTATGGTTGACATATCTCATAAGCAGGAGTTTAAAGGTTGTGTGATTTGGTTTATGATGAGGTTCAAATGTACATGAATTGAAATACATTGAGTTTGGCATACACATATGTTATTGTGGATGGTTGGAATATTGATGTGATGGGTAATAGTTGGCCATGCATTGAATGAGAAAGGACGTGGGCATTAATTCCCACAGGCCTACGCTTTACCACCTCTTGCTAGCTAGGGTTATTTTCATTTCATTTGGTTTTTGGTCTGTGGAGGAAGAGTTACAACTCATATTTGGAAACCATCTTCTTGTCTGTTGCTGCAACCGTCTCAACCTCCATAGCTGGTATAAAAAGTGATATTGGACAAGCTATGTACTCACTAGTCTATAAACATCTTTTGCAAAAATTTTGTAAGATAATGAAGTAGCAATCGTTCTGAATTGACTGGTAATCAGTGTGGAAGTATTTATTTTCCCTTCTCTTTCTCATGAAGAATAAAAAAAAATTGAATGTTTTTCGATGGTTTTACTTGCAAAAGAAAAGAATTTTTTGTCACCCTCTCATGTATGCATTACTCCTCTGAATTCATATTATCATTTTTTGTTTTCCTGAGGATTTGTTTGAAAAGAATAATGGGTTGTGGAAGAAGAATGAATAATGGGTCAAACCCATTTTTGTTATAGTTGATATATGTCAAGTCTTGGCTTGGGATTTGAACTTGAATTCATAAATGGTCTGTTTATTACTGATATGGATATGTGACTATCATTTGATAGCATACTCTATTTTCTTGGGTTCGAACCTTGGTATTATGAAAGAATTGTTTTAAGTTGCATGCAATTCCAATGAAAACTATACACGTTATGGTCATGTCCATTATTGTTTTGAAATGGAAAGTTTTGATTCAAACTCATAGTTTATAGCAGGGTTATGGTTTGTATTTCATTTCGGAGTCATTATAAAACCATGCACATCTCATGGTCAGCCTTACTCCTATTCTTTGTTGAGGTTGTGTGCCTTTTGATTCTATTGTTGTCTATAGCACTAAATCCATTATTCCTTTTGGTTACATGTACCTGAGTACCCTTTGTTCCTTAAGTTCGAACCACTACTGGTATCGATGATCTTGTTTAATATTTATATGGTATAACTTGTTACAAATCAAGTTCATTTCCCATTCAATTTGTAGCTCTATTCTATTCAAATTCTTGGATAATTAGACAAAGTACTGGTCATTTCATTTTGGAAAATAAGAGCTACAACTAGACACTTACTCAATTCATTATTATATGATAAATGTCACACCCTTATGACTACAATACTAAGTCTGATTTGACTTTCTATCCTTTGCATTATTTATTAATCAACAGTTCCAAATAGCCATGATTATGAGAGTTGGGTTCTCCTTAAAATAAGTAATGTTGGTCGAAATCATTCCGAGTTGTCCATTCAAGAGGTTTTCAATGTTAAATTATGACACACGGTTTGAGTTTTTAAGTATAAAGAGCAGATCCATATTTGGCAATGAATATAAAGGTTTAAAATGGAAGTGAAAGTTTTATTTTTTATTACATAAACTAGGAATTTACCCCTCAATATTTATCATTTTCCATCCATTATTATTATATCTTCCCATTCATATTTCATTTTAATTTTGTGTCATTCTCCCCCTATTTATGTGTTTAAAAAATGATTAAGAGAAGCCATTTAAGGAGGGTCTATTTATGATTTGTTCATTATAGAATATTTGTATATGGAATTGAAATTATTTTATTCTCAAAGGATGATATATGGACACATTTTCATTTAGATTTGGATTCTTTAAACTCATATCATTATGCAATTTGAGAATGTAATTTGGACAAAAGGAATCATCTAAGCATACATAGATTGTTTTGGGGAATTGTTTAGGAATATTATAAAAGAACTACAAATGGATTATTAGTTCTACAATGAAAAATTATACGGTTTTATGAACATATATGATTGACCGTGTATGAACATCGAACATAAGTTTCTCAAGTATTCCTGTCATTTCATATCAGTTTTCACTAATTGCATTCCCTTTCTCATATATCTCTGTCATTATTTATTCATTTTTTACTCATTTCCCTTGTTTGAATAAGTAATAGATTGTTCATGTGAAGAAAATTTTGCAAAGCATTTTAAAATTCATATTTTTGAAAGAACAATAACGATAAGGATGCCCATCAAAATGTGGTTTTTCTTCCCTATTTACATTTATTCCTATTCATTGTTGCCTTGCATGCTTGAATTACTTTGTCATTTTCAGATCCATGGCTAAATCATTTTGAACAAAATTGTAATAGATGTTTACTATAATGCGTCTTGTATTTTACTAATTGGAATGATGATGCATATAGATGATATTTTTCAGTCGAGGAARTAATAGGAGTGGAAACAGAAGTAACAGGGGCAGAAGAGGAAGAGTGCCCAATGTGTTTTGGCAACAAGGAAGAAATAAGAAAATAAGATTTTCAATACATTTTGATGTTGATTATGAAGAGTTTAACTAGGTGGTACAAACCATGTATAAATTAGCTATATAAACCTCATTAGACATCCAACATTGCCACAAACTCAAGCTCCTCTTGATCCTCCCCTACAACCACATCCTAGTATTGTTTACTTCCCTGAACCTCCTCTACAACCAATTAATGGTGGCTATGAAAATAAACTCATAAATCCTCCTTCAGGAATAGCTCATTGGCCTGATAATCCTTTACCTCCACCTCCTCCTCTACAATCAATGCCTCATGTTGCATTTGTTTCCTCCATGGCCCAATCAGTTTAATTTTCTAGAAAATACAAAGTGTTGTACATTGAACCCCAAATTGACAAGGAATAAAACCAAACAACTTACCAAACTTAGAGACATCCCAATCCTCTTCCATACATTCCAAGCAACCTTAAACCAAAGAAAATAGTAATGAGAGAAAAATTACTTTCAATGATATGCATCCTAAGATAGATAAATTGGAAGAAAAGAAATCTTATGATAAAGACTTACTTAAACTCAAGGTTGATCTTTCAAAAGGAAGTAGGCAAAGAGAGGCTAGTCAGTTTTATGAGTCATCCTCATAAGTGAATGTAGAAACACTATAAATATAGGATCGATGTGCACATTTGAAGTGTATCCAAGCAATAAGAGCAAGTACACGTGCACAAAAGAGATCTGAGGTGCACAAGAGGATTTGGGGAGTATTCTTGGGGTTTAAAGGTGCACAAGAGGAGTTTTCTTGGAGTTTTATGGGAAAACTATGAAGGACTAAGGTCTATGATGTTGTAAAGTGCATTTTTTTTAGGTTATTATCTTGCACTATGGAATTGTATTCTAGAAATGATGCTATGAGGATCGTTCGAGCATGAAGGCTAAATTTGACTAGGGTTTGAAGCTATGTTTGGGGTATGAAGTAAGGAGAGGCACTGGAGCATGAAAGTTAAGGGTATGATGACATTGTGAAATGCATGAAGTATGAAGCATACAAGTGAATTTAAAAGTAGTATGTGTATGAAGATCCTAGATTTCTATGTATACATGTCTAACTAAGTTGGTGCTTAGCTGAAGAGATCGGTGTCTCTAGTAGGTTGGTGCATACACAATATCTTGATGAGTTGGTGCTCAGATGAAGAGATTGGTGTCTTTAGTAGGTTGGTGCCTATACAATATCTTGTTGAATTGGTGCTTAGTTGAATATATTGGTCTCTCTAGTAGGCTGGTTCCTACAAGATTTTATAAAGATACGTTTTTATGGTATTCTACCACAAGGGTTTCCAAATTAAACTTTGTGTACTATGATTTGAGTTTACATGCATTTATTTCCTTAAATTTAATGAATGATTGATGAATGATCATTTAAAGTAAAAAGTATCTTATAATGATTCACCCCTCCCTATCAGTATATGCATAAGTTCAATAAGGTATTTAAGAGAGCATGCCTCTAGTTGGGAAAGGTTTCCAGAATAACCAAAGGACTCTTTGAGAAATTTTTCCAAGATATTTATTCTTCCATGGTTGGCCTTCAAGAAGGCATCAACTCTAAATATTTTGAACGTCATGGTAGGCTCTAGGAGCCTAAGAATCCTTCTGAAAATTGTAGGTGCTAAAGAAAAAAGTGTCCTTCTTTGCAATTGGATTATTCTCTTCTCGATGTTGAAATTATTCGCACACCAATGAAATAATTCTTTAAAATATGACACTTCCAACATACACCCAGCCAATACAATCCCAGAAGTGTAAACTTTGTTTGAATTCCTCTCTTCAGGTGAAAGTGCTTAGTACTATTTGAATGCTTCAGACCACTGGAATGAACCGTCCTCTTGTCCAAGTGTATTAACAGTTTCTCCATAATAGAGTTTTTTTTTCTTACTTAACATACTTGATAGAGGTTAGCTTGAGTGAATAGGTGGAATTTCTATTGAAGAAAGACTTTACAAGGATTTAATTTCTTACTAAATTATTCATGTATTTCCTTAATATCACATGTTGTAGAAATTAGTTCGAAATTATTAGCTACATGATTTGATTTGGATTAAAGGCATGGATTTTACGAGAATCGTGTTATTTAATAATGGCCTTAATTCATATTGTGTGCCAACTGATGTAGCGGCAGGATCATAAATGCTCGTGGGGACTATGGCTACATACCTGGATAAATGAAAAATGGTAAAGTACGGAAGTGTAAAGTGAGTGATGTGATGTGCATTTTGATGAATGTGGGTTTGCGGGTTGCAAGATATGGGAGATGGAAGGGGAGGCAAAGGGGAAATCCCACATCCGCAATCAAAGAATAAGCTAAGTATCATAATAGTGCATTTTGTGTGTTGTAGAAGTATGCATGTCATTTTGGAGTGGGTGGAAGTGCGATATGAAGGTTTGCGGGGTGCGGACCTTTGGAGACATTACTTACCCATGCAATGGTAGTCATGCAAATGTAAGAAATATATAAATTTAAGAAGTGAAGAATTGGTATTATAGAAAAATGACTAAGTTTTGGGAATGCAGACTTGCGGATTTGCAGGACTTGGACTTGTGATGACTACATGTGGTCCTCTTGCAACCTGAAAATTAGAAATATGTCTAAGTGTGGGATATATAAAAGAGTGA
>ML782232.1:499612-510436 GCA_009831015.1 Picea engelmannii
TTTTATGCTAATTTATTTGATTTGCAACAATTGTATTTTTAAGGACTTGGGTCAATGTCTTATTAGTTGATTCAGCCATGTCATTTCCTTGATGATAATAATTGGATGATTGTCCCATTATATAATCATGTTCTCCACAAAAAATTGTAAATTTAGATCCAATAAAAATTGAGCCATTGTCTGTTATAAACTTCTTAGGAAGACCAAATCTAGAAAGAACATTATCCTTCAAGAACATGATCAGTTGTTCTGAATCAATAGTATTCAAAGCTAAAACTTCTTGCCACTTTGTAAAACAATCAGTATTAGTGAGAATGTATGAATTTACTTTATGTAATTTTTAAACCTGTGAGGTAAAACAATGCATACAGATTCTTAAGAAAAATAAATAAATTAATCAATGGCCCATACATACAGTAAATTGAGATTTATGTTGGAAACCCTTAACCAAGAGAAAACCAACCTTCCTTGGTGTTGCACCTCTCAACTATTCATTCTATTAATTTCACCATTCACAATACAATATATGCAATATTTTAGGTATTCTACAGCTTCCAAAACCCTAATCCTAAAGGGATTAGGGTTTTGGAAGCTGTAGAATACCTCAAATATTGTATATATTTATTGTGAATGATGAAATTAATACAATGAAGATTTGAGAGGCATGACACCAAGGAAGGTTGATTTTCTCCTAGTTAAGGGTTTTAAGCATAAATCTATGTGTACTATATGTATGAGCCATTGATTAATTTATGTTTTGCTTAAGAATATGTCTGCATTGTTTTACCTCACGGGTTTAAAATTTACATGTAGTATCAAATATAGGAAGACCTAGACTATCCAACGAGAGTGGCTTGATTTTGAGATCCATTCTTATGAACTTGTTGGTAAAGTGAATGATCTGTGGAAGAGATATATGCATGCAAATTGAAGTGGTGGTTCATTGGTTTATGAACCATGGTGAATGACACATGGAAATGGAGCATAGACAAAAGTACATATTATATTTGGAGCAAGGATGGATGCTCGTAAAGAAGTTGGTATATTCTTATTGCATCTTGTGCTCGAGCATACAGTGGTAAGATAAGTAGTTGGTCTATGTAATTGTATTTGGATTAAGAGGGTGTTATAGTCCAAAATGCCACTCCTATGCACTTTTGACATTGGCCTACTCATTTACACATTTTCCAACCACTTTTGTTGAGGTTCCTCTTAAAAAACATCTTTTTGTATGGTTTACATGCCCTGATACATATTCAACACACGTACATACACGACCTGAATGCCTAAAAGCCCGCGTATACTCTCAAAATTTGCAAAAAATAAAAACATTATGCGCTTTCCAGTGGAGTTTATAGGCTATTTTGGGTTATATAACCATTTTACCTCTTGTAGCCCTTTTGACAACCGAATAGCCATCATTTCTCCATATAAAAAGGGCCCTAGGGGGGTCATTTGAGGATATGAAAGAAAAGGAAAGTGAACACTTCCAAAATTTCTCCCTTTCTCATTCCAAGCCTTTGCATCCTGCTATGAGTTTTCATCCTCAACATTCACAATCATTTATCCTCCTTATACAATTCATTTGTTTCCTTCTATTGGCATGTTGGTTGTGAGGATCTCACTTTGGGATTGGTGCACTTGGAGTATAGTTAGAGGAACCCAGGAGAGGTTCATGGAGCGGTCTCAACAAGATTAAGGTTGTATCTTATCATCTTGTTTTCAATAAAAGAGAATTTTTTGTCACAAATCTATGTGTTTACATGTTTATATTTCTAAATTTCCTTCATGAATATATAGGCCTTTAAATGATCTTGGTGGTTATGCATACTATTGTTCCAAAGTCTGTACTTAAGCCTAAAACGTATAGGTTCTAGGCATACGAAAGTGAGTAAAAGATAAAAAGGGGAAAAAACAACCTTCAGGAAAAGGGAAGCTAAGGTTGATTTCTAAGTTGTCTCTGTCTCGCTTCCAAACGTTCCTGGATGATTATATCCCATTCAATTGCATCCCATGAACGTTCAAGTTTGACCTGGGTGATGATGGTTTTAAGTATGGTGTCAAATAGGTTCAAAGCGATGTTGGTTTTATCCGATAGGCCGGGTTCGATGTGGGGTTGTCTTGCAAAGGGCATAGTCATGGAGGAACGGAAAATGAAAAGAAAGTTCGAGGTTTAAAATGTCACTTCAACTTTTTATTTAACCATATAAAAGATAACTTTTGAAATCCGATGTTAAAGATAGAACACAAACCAAAGGCCTTCTCCCGTAACTGAGTTAACTTTTTAAAGAATCATGTATGAAATGTGAGAAAACATTAAGCAGTCGACAATGCGAGGCTCCTATAAAGGGAGAATATCGCCCTGTAAACAAAAGAAAAGAAAGGCAAGAAGAAATCTGACGAAGCATAAAATATAGAGATCTAAAAAGTTCACAGGTCTTGTACCTGCTGATAGCCGATACAGAGGAAAAACTGCAAGTGATTAGATGACTAAAAGTTGGTCACCACAGTAGAAGTTGCACTAAATTGTAGCTAAGCATTCATCAGAAATATATATGTTAAATGAAACTTAATATAAGATAACAGAGAAAACAAAACTCATAACTCAGTTTTCACGGAATTAGGAATCTTCGGATTGCTTTGTATTAATTTCCAAAAGGGATAAAGTCTCTATTACAATCGGCCAAGAAAGGTCCAGCTTTTATTATCACTTCAAAATACATATTTATACAAACTTCTAAATGCTAGCATCTCAATCGTTCCAGAAGTTTTCGGTTACAAAATGGGAAATTTATGTGTTTCACTTCTTTGTCTTTGTCCTCCTTCCTATGGGTAGAGCACCTTCCTTTACTTACTCTTTGGGTTCTAAAAATAGAACAAGAAGACATCTGTCATTATTTGACACCAGAAGCCTGCCCTTTTGCCTGCTCGGTGCAAGTGATGCACCTCTCCACTAACTGGGCTATCAACCTGGAAGACTTTGCTTGGTCTCTTGCTTCAAGAGTGTAACAATTCTTCGTCGGTTGTGGTAAAATCCTTCCCACTTGTCGATCCTCTGCGATGATGGAGCATAATTGTAAATTTGGCTGTACTAGCCACTTGTCCATTTGGGTCATATCAACATGGTTGATCTGGGATATCTCCACTTTCTACTCCTCCATGTTTTCTTTGATGTCCAACAAATGTTTAGCTATATTGATTTTTCCCAGTGTCCCAGCACTGCTCTCCTTATCAAGATCTAGCAAACTTTTACTTATTAAAGAGAACTTTTCCTCACAAAAATTCTTCACTTCGTTAACTCTCCCCCTTCTTTCCGATATGTTCTTCTCCCAGACCTTCAGTAGGATATTACCTCTGGTTTGTTCCACGATGGATAATTTTGAGGTGCTTACCATCTCTATCTTTGTTGTAGCTTTAAAAACGTATTGGAAAGCGACCCGCACTGCATCGACTTCTCTTTCTCTCGAAGAAATGTTCTCTAATATCTACTCTATCGTCCGGAAATGGTTTTGAATGGTTCTCACCTTTGCCAACAAGTTTTGTTGAGATGTAAGTACCTTATGTCGGATTTCGGTGGCCTGCGATCTGAACATTTCTATGTCTACAACCTATTTCTCGGCCACCTCCAATTTCCACTGTAAATCTATAATTTGTTGCCCCTGCTGGCTTACCTGTGTTTGGCTAGTTTGCGCCGACTGGCACACTTGCTCGAGGTCGGACCTGAGCTTCTCGATTTCACGCAGGTCGGCTATTCAGGCTTCCTCAAGGCTCCTAATCACCTCGTCCCTGGCATTCTCTTTGGTAGTAGCTACCTTAGCTTCAAATTTACTTATTAGGAGGTTCTTTCATTTCAACTGAGCCGTCAAAGTCCCAACTGAGTACTGATTGGTTGTAGCATAAGCCCCTAGCGTCCCAGCTATCTCCTGTGCAAATTTTTCCTCTTTCATAGCCTTCCCATCTGTAATGATTTTAAATTTTTTAGCTACTGCGCCCTCTTTTTGATAAAATCCTTGCCTTACCACGACCTTTTTTTCTTGTCAAAGAAAAATTCGTTAGGAGGTATCTCCTCTACAGAAATAGGTGTTAGTTATTCACTGAAAATCCATCCCTCGTCAGGATTCCCCTTTGTGAAATGCAAGGGTGTGACAATAGCAATCAGACTGCCGATTTGCTTCGATGTTTGTTTCAGGGTGACTTCTGTAGCCGGCTCGTTTGGCACACCCTTTTTGGGGTTTCCTTCCTGCTTCTGGGGGACTTTGGCTCCTATCTCTGAGGTTCCAGCCTCCCTGGTTTTCCCTTGGTCCTTCTTCCCACTAGGACTCGAGTCCTTTGCACTTTTGGCTCCCATATTATTTGTAACTGGAAGCTCTGGGGCTTCACCCTGTAAAATCTCGGGGAGACAACTCTGTCGGTGTTCCCAAAATTTCAAAAATTCGGCCATGTCTCCAGGTGGAAAGGCTTGAATTCGACTTAGGACTTCTGCGAAGGACCTCGTGCCCCAGAATATTTCATCATGTGGGGAATCCTCGTGTTCATACCTCTTTAGGCCACAACTTGCCATGTGATTTCTCACAACCTTACTAGGGTCATGCTTCTTAAACTCAATGTCTACCAGCTTCATTTCTTCTAGAGTCGAAGCCTCGAATTTGGTGTGGAGAAAATATAACAAGGAATATTCACCGATACGAATAGGGAAGGGCGTCCATACCTTTTTTGATACTCCTTTGAGCTTCTAGCTTATTTCACCGAGCACAGACTGTCTGGCGATCTCACGGCACAATAGCTTATCTGGCAGGAATAACGGGAGGGCATATGGAGGGACAAAGGTGCCAAAAACCATGATATATGAAAATTTCGCCTCTAGATACCAGTCTACCATGCTGCTTAGGCTGGTCACGATGCTATCTGATATCCTAGGAGGCGGTTGGCCAAAAATGGTGACATGCAGTGGCACCATTACCCAGTTGAAGATCTCATAGATAAATTCTTTGGCCTTATCCTCCCAAAGATTCGAGTTGTAGACATGGATAGGCTATGTACTAGATGGAGTCTAGCTCCAACTTATTAGAGGGAAAGGCATCATGAAACAAATGGCATCCATGATGTAGGCAGACATGAAAAATGAAGTTTCTTTCCCACTCACCTTCTGCACTTGATATTCGGTAATTCGACTGGTTAAACTGTCCAACAATAGTTTGGCCTAGTCAAAAGAAAGACCTTCAGTGACTGTATGAATCAGAGGCACCCATGGGAGAAAAAAATGTGTGGTGTCCTCCCTCCCATACAACCTACAGGCCATCATTTCTATATACCTGAATGGTGGCTCTAAGGAGGAGACTGAATAAATTCCATTAGAATCCACCCTGAATTTTGCGGGGTGTGAAACCCAATCCCTGATTAGATCAGACAAGTTTCTTCCATATTTCTCGCATTCCTTCTCCTTGAAACCTTCAAGAAATTCAGCATTGTACGCGAAGTTTGGTGTGGGTGAAAACTGATACATTTCCTGCAAGTATTCTAGTCTAAAAGTCCCAATCATCACCTTATGCTCGCTGATGACATTTCTGGTCGGGATATCCACATGGTCTAGCTCCCATATGATCATATCATAATAGGGGAGGAGCCATGGTCTTGCTGCTATTCTGTGCATTTCTAACTGAATGATGATTTTGTATCTGGTGGCCAAATCATCCTTCTCATTATCGCTGGAATCATCTGAACAATTCACCGATTCAGACTGAAAAATGTCGGAGATGTATGTCCAGGTTTTGACAGTATTAATACTTCAGGGTGAATTATTGGAAACAACATCAGATCCCTGACCTGAACTTTCGGCAGCCGCCTTGAATGCCTTGCATGGACCCATGAAAGAGAATTCTTACGCAGATCACCTGTAGCAAGAATTGTAAATACAGACATAAGTTATCCTGATGAAAAAAGATCTATGCACAAAACAAAAATAAAATTGAAATAATGGAACAACCCCTTATCTTAGTAATTTAAAACCCTAGTGTGCTTGCGAACCAAATGGTCAAATCACTTAAAGAAATATTTAGCTGTAAAAGTGAGATCCTACTATCTGTCACCTTTCCATAGTCCAAATAAATGCCATAATTGCTTGACGAGTCATAGCACGAATCAACGTAAAAAACATTTAAAATTACTCTGCAGACGATGCGTATTAAAGTTTTCATTGATGCATCGATTAATCCTGCTTATCACCTTTAATTAAGCCTATTTTAGTCTTTAATCCCCCTTTTTCGACGTTCACCGTATCGAGAGAATTCACGCCTACCCTTTGATCCCCCGAAACCCAAAATCGCGATGATGTGATTTAGTTTAAAAAACGTGATCTGATTTAAGCTCTTAATTAACCCATGCTTAATTAATAAAAATCAGGACTTCACTACTCGGGGCTTCAAAGGTATAGTTTTCTAGGAGAGCGATCTCCGAGTCGCGAAACCCCGATGGTACTTAACTAGGGTTTAAAGTGACTTACCCCTGACACTAACCTGGGTAAAATTTTAAAACTATTTCGCGACTTCACATATTGGAGTTTGGAAACCTTGCAACTTGTAACTCCTGAATCGTGATAGCGCGAGGTAATAAAAGTGATAGACTCGCTTAATGGTTAGGTGAAGGTGACTTAGGACTATAGCGGTTATCGCCACTTCGCATGTCAGGGTAAACTTTTGATTTCAAGGATCACATTTCAACAACTTGTAAAATGCCTCTCCAACATAGGCTCCAACTAGGGATCCCGTCTTCCTATGAGACGGGAAGAACAGTAGACCACGTGCCTGTATTGGGTAAATGGAGTCATTGGTTTATTTCTGCGAAACTTTCTTTAGGAAGGCGCTACATCGGGAAAAATAGATTTTGTCTTTACCTTTGAAAAGCTTTTCAACATTCAATTGTGTTCCAAACTCAGCTGCAGCCCTTTCAATGACTTTCTCCTTTTCGATACTGAATTCAGGTCTGCTTTAAGATTATCGAAATAGTCCTAGGAAATTCAACAGATCCTGTGAATTTTAGCTTGCATCAAATGAAGTAAACTTCATGCTTTTAATCAGGGGGGGTCATGCCTGAACTTGGGATGCAAATTCAGTTTCGAAAAGGATGGTTACCAGAGTAGAGTTAAAATTACATATGATAGCCTTACAAATATCTCACATATTTCTTCACTGCCAATGAGCCTGTTCAGTACCCCGGTGAAGTTATCTGGCCCTTCTTACTAAATTTCCTTTCACCACTTCGAATCGTAATTATGCATTTAAATGTTGAGACGAGGGAAATCATTTATGAATTTCCTTTCATCGTCTTCTTGGACTAGATGGGGGCAATCCAATATGAATTTCTTTTCACCATCTGTCTTATATTTTACTTTTTAAAACATGAAGTGGGGGCAATCAGTTTGTATAAGGCATACTAGGGATGATATTTGTGTAACATTCACAGTGGAGTTCTGTCAACTTGCTTTGATTACTCGGGACCAACCTTTTCTTAACTTTCAAAACAACTTAGCTCGCAGGGGAAAATGGGAAAAATTACTTCCAGGGGCCTTCCTTTGAGCAAGCCTCAATCCTCCGAAGACTGTTAAAAAACCTAGAAGAGTTAGGATCAACCTATGCATAACTATTTTTAGTAGGAGACTGAGGAGTTTATGAGGACCGACTTACTTTCCAAGGTCTGTTTTCCAACTTCCAAAGCTAAAACATAACCTCTTCTTCTCTTGTAGGAAACCCAGAAAGGTGCTTGGTTTTTTAAGAAGGTAAATCCAAGGACATAAAAAGGGCGACAAAGAAAGGCCTAGACTTTGAAAAAATAATAGAGGTCATGGATTACACCCGACTCTTGGAACCCTTTCTCGGAGACGCTTTACTCCCTCCGCTTAATTTAATTTCCTCTTATCTTCATCCGGGTGAAACTTTTAGGACCCAGAGTAAGAAGTCGTTCTTTTAATGACATATCAGGCAAAAACAACATACTTATGAGACCGTCATGGAACTTTAGCAATACTTGTTTGAAAAACAAACATCTCCGGAACTCGTACCTTTTCCTTACCATTTCATTCTCTTCTAAAATAACAAAAAAAAAATTCTATCACCTGTTTTTGACGAATTTATTCTCCGGTATATGACCGTTTGTTTATTACTTTCTCTTGTTTGGGTTGCAAGCTAGGATCCTGCAAGGGAACAACACAAAGAGTATCAGGGCTATAAAAGAATTGAATGCGTTGAAAATTTTGTATCCCTGCTTCTAGAAAAACACTGACCTATTTTATTTGTGATGAAAGTAGACTTACCAAAGACAGATTCTGAAATAAAAAGGAAAACACAAACCGGTATATACAATGGAAATTTTGGAAACTATTTATTGCATATAGTGCTTTAAATAACGCCCATTGATAGGGGCATTGAGGATTTTACCGTCCAGATTCTCTAATAGAAACAAATTTTTTCCTTCAGGAGCTGTGACTTTGAACGGTCTGTACCAGATATGATCAAATTTACCATGTTTTGTCGAGTCTTCCTTCCTAGCATCCCATTTCAAAACCAAATCACCGGGGACAAATTCTTTGTCCTTGGCCTTATGATCGAATAACGCTTTCATGTTGTCCTGGTATTTCTGCAGCCTTTCGTCCACTTCGGCCCTGTGTTGTTGGACTTCAATCAGCTCGTTTACTCTTCTTGTGACATAATTTGGTTCTTCTTTCTCATCTTTCCAAAGTTTCATTACGGGAAGTGCTAGATTTATAGGTCATACTACATTAGTCCCATATACCATTTGGAAAGGAGAAGTGTCGATAGATTTTTTTGTACCTATCTGATTTGCCCACAAAGCGTATTTCAAGTGCACATGCCAAGATTTTTTGTTTTCGCTCAACACTTTCTTAATTATAGAGATTAGAATCTTGTTTGAAGACTCAACTAGCCTATTTCCTTGGGGGTAATATGCTTGGATGTTTGTTTTGGGGTGACTTCTGTAGCCGGCTCGTTTGGCATGCCCTTTTTGGGGTTTCCTTCTTGCTTCTAAGAGACTTCGGCTCCTAGCTCTAAGGTTCTAGCCTCCCTAGTTTTCCCTTGGTCCTTCTCCCTGCTAGGAATCAAGTCCTTTGCACTTTTGGCTCCCATCTTCTTTGTAACTGGAAGCTCTGGGGCTTCACCCTGTAAAATCTGGGGGAGACAACTATGTCGGTGTTCCCAAAATTTCAAAAATTCCTCCATGTCTCCAGGTGGAAAGGATTGAATTTGAATTAGGACTTCTGTGAAGGACCTCATGCCCTGGAATATTTCATCATGTAGGGAATCCTCATGTTCATACCTCTTCAGGCCACAACTTTCCAGGTGATTGCTCACAACCTTACTAGGGTCATGCTTCTTAAACTCAATGTCTACCAGCTTCATTTCTTCTAGAGCCACAACCTTGGCTTTGGCATGGCCAAAATCTAACAAGGAATATGCACCGATAAAAATAGGGAAGGGAGGCCATACCTTTTTTGATACTCCTTTGAGCTCCTAGCTTATTCTGTCGAGCACAAACTATCTGGAAATCTCACAGCACAATAACTTATCTGGCAGGAATAGAGAGAGGGCATACAGCGGGAAAGAGGTGTCAAAAACCCTGATATATCAAAATTTCACCTCTAGATACCAATCTACCATGCTTCTTAGGTTGGTCGCGACGCTATCTGATATCATGGGAGGCAGCTGGCCAAAAATGGCGACATGCAGTGGAACATTACCCAGTTGAAGATATCATAGATAAATTCTTTGGCCTTATCCTCCCAAATATTCTAGTGGTAGACATGGATATGATCTGTACTAGATGGAGTCCAGCTCCAGCTTATTAGAGGGAAAGGCATCATGAAACAAATGGAATCCATGATGTAAGCGGACATGAAAAATGAAGTTTCTTTCCCACTCGCCTTCTGCGCTCGATATTCGGTAATTCAACTGGTTAAACTGTCCGACAACAGTTTGGCCCAGTCGAAAGAAAGACCTTCAGTGACTGTATGAATCAGAGGCACCCATGGGAGAAAAAAATGTTTGGTGTCCTCCCTCCCATACAACCTATAGGCCATCATTGCTATATACCTGAAAGGTGGCTCTAAGGAGGAGACTGAATAAATTCCATTAGAATCCAGCTTGAATTTTGCAGGGTGCGAAACCCAATCCCTGATCAGATAGAACAAGTTTCTTCCATATTTCTCACATTCCTTCTCCTTGAAACCTTCCAAAAATTCAGCATTGTACATGAATTTTGGTGTGGGTGACAGTTGATACATTGCTTGCAAATGTTCTAGTCTAAAAGTCCCAATCGTCACCTTATGATCGTTTATGACAGTTTTGGTCGCGATGTCCACATGGTCTAGCGCCCATCTAATCATATCATAATAGGGGAGGAGCCATGGTATTGCCGCTATTTTTTGCATTTCTGACTGAATGACGCTTTTGTATCTGGTGGCCAAATCATTCTTCTCATTATCGTTGGAATCATCTGAACAATTCACTGATTTGGACTGAAAAATGTCAGAGATGTATGTCTAGGTTTTGACAGTATTAATACTTCGGGGCGAAGTATCAGAAACAAAATTGGGGCCCTGACCTGAACTTTCGGCAGCTGCCTTGAACACTTTTCATGGAGCCATGAAAGAGAATTATGTACGCAGATCACCTGTAGAAAGAATTGTAAATACAGACAGAAGTTATCTTGATAAAAAAAGCTCTGTGCGCAAAATAGAAATAAAATTGAAATAATGAAACAACCCCTTATCTTAGTCATTTAAAACCATGGTGTCCTTGCGAACCAAAGGGTCAAATC
>ML782232.1:544249-559660 GCA_009831015.1 Picea engelmannii
TTCATCCATATTTACTTCTTATCAACCATGAAAAAAAAATAATGAGTCATATTTACATCAAACACTATTGGGTCCATTACCCAAAACTTTGTGCTACGGGTCTTCAAGGGTTGACATCAATGACAACCAACCTTAATCAACAAGTTCTTCATTGAAAATCCATCCCTCATCAGGATTCCCCTTTGTGAACTGTAAGGGTGTGACAATAGAAATCAGATTGTCGATTTGCTTGGATGTTTATTTTTGGGTGACTTCTATAGCCGGCTTGTTTGGCGCACCCTTTTCGGGGTTTCCTTCCTGCTTTTGGGGGACTTCGGCTCCTAGCTCTAAGGTTCCAGCCTCCCTAGTTTTCCCTTGGTCCTTCTCCCCGCTAGGACTTGAGTCCTTTGTACTTTTGGCTCCCTTCTTCTTTGTAAATGGAAGCTCTGGGGCTTCACCTTGTAAAATATGGGACAAACAACTCTGTCGATGTTCCTGAAATTTCAAAAATTCGGCCATGTCTCCAGGTGGCAAGGCTTGAATTCGACTTAGGACTTCCACGAAGGACCTCGCGCCCCAGAATATTTTGTCATGCAAGATATCCTCGTGTTCATACCTCTTCAGGCTGCAACTTTCCAGATGATTTCTCACAACCTTACTAGGGTCATGCTTCTTAAACTCAATGTCTACCAACTTCATTTCTTCTAGAGCCACAGCCTCAGATTTGGCGTGGCCAAAATATAACAAGGAATATGCATCGATATGGATAGGGAAGGGTGGCCATACCTTTTTTGATACTTCTTTGAGATCCTTGCTTATTCCGTCGAGCATAGACTGTCTGGCAATCTCACGACACAATAGATTATCTGGGAGGAATAGCGGGAGGGCATATGGAGGGAAAAAGGTGCCAAAAACCCTGATATATGAAAATTCTACCTCTAGATACCAATCTGCCATGCTGCTTAGGCTTGTCACGACGCTATTTGATATCCTGGGAGGCAGCTGGCCAAAAATGGCAACATGCAGTGGCACCATTACCTAGTTGAATATCTCATACATAAATTCTTTGGCCTTATCCTCCCAAATCTTCGAGTGGTAGACATGGATAGGCTCTGTACTAGATGGAGTCCAACTCCAGCTTATTAGAGGGAAAGGTGTCATGAAAAAAATGGCATCCATGATGTAGGCGGACATGAAAAACAAAGTTGCTTTCCCACTCGCCTTCTACGCTTGATATTCGGTAATTCGACTGGTTAAACTATCCGACAACAGTTTGGCCCAGTTGAAAGAAAGACCCTCAGCGACTGTATGAATCAGAGGTACCCATGGGAGAAAAAAATGTGTGGTGTCCTCCCTCCCATACAACCCATAGGCCATCATGGCTATATACATGAATGTTGGCCCTAAGGAGGAGACTGAATAAATTCCATTAGAATCTGCCCTGAATTTTACGGGGTGCGAAACCCAATACTTGATCAGATTGGACAAGTTTCTTCCATATTGATCTCATTCCTTCTCCGTGAAACCTTCCATAAATTCGGCATTGTGCGCAAAGTTTGGTGTGGGTGACAATTGATACATTGCCTACAAATGTTTTAGTGTAAAAGTCCCAATCATCACCTTCTGCTCATTAATGACAGTTCTGGTCGGTATATCCACATGGTCTAGTGCCCATATGATCATATCATAATAGGGGAGGAGCCATGGTCTTGCTGCTATTTTGTGCATTTCTGACTGAATGATGATTTTGTATCTGGTGGCCAAATCATCCTTCTCATTATCGTTGGAATCATCTGAACATTTCACCGATTCAGACTGAAAAATGTCGGAGATGTATGTCCAGGTTTTGACAGTATTAATACTTCGGGGTGAAGTATTGGAAACAACATCGGGGCCCTGACCTGAACTTTCGGCAACCGCCTTGAATTCCTTTCATGGAGCCATGAAAGAGAATTTTATACGCAGATCACCTGTAGCAAGAATTGTAAATACAGACGAAGTTATCCTAATGAAAAAAGCTATGTGTGAAAAATAGAAATAAAATTGAAATAATGAAACAACCCCTTATCTTAGTCATTTAAAACCCTTGTGTCCTTGCGAACCAAACGATCAAATCGCTTAAAGAAAGATTTAGCAGTAAAAGCGAGATCCTACTATTTGTCACCTCACCGTAGTCCAAATAAATGCCATAATTGTTTGACGAGTCATAGCATGAATCAACGTTAAAAACATTTAAAATTACTCCACAGACGGTGCATATTAAAGTTTTCATTTATGCATTGATTAATCCTGCTTAGCTCCTTTAATTAAGATTTTTTTAGTCTTTAATCCCCCTTTTTCGGTGTTCGTCGTATCGGGAGAATTCACTCCTACCCTTTGAGCCCCCAAAACCCGAAATCCCAATGATGTTATTTAGTTTAAAAAACGTGATTTGACTTAAGCTCTTAATTAACCCATGCTTAATTAATAAAAATCGCAACTTTGCAACTCGCGGATTCGAACGTATGGTTTTTTGGGAGAGCGATCGTCGAGTCGCGAAACCCCAACAATACTTAACTAGGGTTTAAAGTGAATTAGCCCTGACACTAACCTGGGTAAAATTTTAAAACTGTTTCGCGACTTCACATATCAAAGTTTGGAAACCTTGCAACTTGTAACTCTTGAAGCACGATAGCGCGAGGTAATACAAGTGATAGACTTGCTTAATGGTTAGGTGATGGTGACTTAGGACTATAGCGGCTATCGCCACTTCGCATGTCGGGGTAAAATTTTGATTTCAAGAATCACATTTCAACAACTTGTAAAAGGTGGCTCCAACACATACGTTGTTCTATATTGTTCTTTGAATTTGTTTTGGGCTAGCATTGGGAGGGTGCCTACAATCCAGGAGCGAACAATGAGAGGAAAGTATCTACTATAGACGAAAGGACTTAAGGTGCATACCTTGATTCATTATCCCTTTCCTTAATTGTCATTAGGTATTGTTGTATTTGGGTGGAATGGGAGTAATTATGTCTTTTAAGGTGTCATTTCTCTTCCTAGTCACTAGAACCTGATTAGGGGGACTTTTCCCCATAGAAAAATTGGTGAATCCACTTGGGAATCTCTCTAGGGTCTTATCAGGAGATTCCTTTTGGTTTGAATTCATGTTTTTTTTATGTGCTTTATGAATCTGTAAGAGTCTTTGGTCGCCTTCCAGGTGTTTTCTAGTTTTCCTGATATGGGTGGTCAATCTGAATTATATCTCTTTTTATAGTTTGTGCAGTCATATACATGCCCTAGTCTATACCCAAAATGAGTACATACATGCTCTAAGTTAACCCATCCCGCATACATCCGCAGTCTTTATGTGCACAACACGCATATCTTCTCTTTTGAAGATTTTTTTCAAAAAAAATTTCATTTATCCAAAGAAAATTTTGGTTTCTCACATCCTATTGAGTACCAGATACCTTTGTTAATAGTTGTTGAACAAGATTTAAGTCTCAAGTTAATGAAATTGTAAATAAATATTATTTTATAGTTTTATTTGTCTCTTTATGTCTTTTATCAAGGTTGAAGGTGTGCTTTTAAGATTTAGGTTCCCCTTTGGATTTTGGTGAATCCCTTATTTCTGGAAATGGTTTAGGACCTAAGTCAATCTCTTGGTTGTTCTCCTTCTCTCTTGGTATCCTTTTAAAAGAAAAAAAAAAAAATTTGTTTTTTTCATTTCACAAGCATACAAATATTTCAAAAAAAAAATTGTAGTTAAGTGTAAGCTCTTTTCTCCTACCTTTCCCTTGTATTTATTTTCCAAAAAGAAAAATAAGTTTCTAAACTGAATTTGCATGTTACTTTGCAAGTTTTTTTGGTTGTATTAGCTTAGGTTGTGTTTATAAAAGAAAATAAATCTAAACCCAAAGTTCCTTCTTTCCCTCTTCCCTGGAATTTTAATTAGTTGCATTGCATCTAGAACGAAAGAGCATTCTAGGATAGATTGCATATTAGGATCTTTGTTTTCACTTGAAAAWTTTTCATTTTGAAAGTTAAAAGAGCCAAATCTTAATTTGTAGGACGTAGCTTGCTTTCATTCGCAT
The DNA here is from genome assembly GCA_009831015.1 of Picea engelmannii. Lineage (NCBI taxonomy): Eukaryota > Viridiplantae > Streptophyta > Pinopsida > Pinales > Pinaceae > Picea > Picea engelmannii. Next base: position 548,305 of record ML782232.1, read on the forward strand.
TTAAAGAACAATGTTCTAAAAACTCATTAACTCTTCGCTTTTTGTCTCCAAAAGAACATCACGAGTTTCACCACCGCACCCCTGAGTAATCAAGCCACTAAAATTAATGCTCAATGTTAAAATCAATTAGACATTTTCATTTATACAGTACACCAATTAGAATAGGATTTAGGGCCTTGGATTAGGTGTGGAGAGGAAACTCTCCAAGGCCACTAAACAAACTTAAGAGTCTGAGATAGGGAGTGTTGAAGTCCAACGTGGTAAAAGTTAGCCAGGACCCCCCTCTAACACATGGGCTAAACACGAGGTCACATGAGGAAAGGCATAGGATATAACCCCTCCAAAGTTATTCCAAGCGTAGTGGGGATCATATTTGAGGGTCATTCTTCAGATTATGTTAACTGCATCTAACTACAGAGCTTCATGGACCTCGAATCCATTCAGGATCCTCAATTGTCTTCTAGACCATTTTCTTTTGGTACCCTTGAAAGGCTTCATACATAGTTATATTTCTCATACGATCTACCCGACTATCGACTGTACCTGCCTAGTGACTGACTGTGAATTTGAAACCTAGTTTCCTTTTATAGGTACTCACACAGGTGACTGCAGGGGCATACCATGGTACCTAGGAAAAATGTCGGGCCACACTTCACAGACTATACCTGGAGGGTGTTTTTGTGTTCGAGTTACACTTGCACCTGTAAGTTTCTCTAGTGTTGGTTGGTGTAACTTTTCTTCCTACCATTCTCTCGTCTACTTGATATATCTTTAGGGACTTTTTAGTGTGTGTTGTAGGCTTCTCCCTAGATTTACCTTAGAGTGTCGGTTTATCATTTCACAAAGTGGATGATCAAGAACTCCATCATTCACGTAGGCTTCAGGACCTCCCACCGGTAACTGTGGAGCCACCCCCGCCATCGTTGAGGTGAAGGTTAGATCAAGAATTTTCTTTCGAAGCTACTAGACCACAAGAAATTGTGCCCGATCCTGTTTCTAGAGGAGAAAGTATTGCACCAGAGGTAACTCGCATTTCATATCTCGATGTCGAAGGTTTTTTTAGGCCCTAGGACACTCCAATAATGTATCTCTCAGCACCAGTTCTTGTTCAAATAGTCCCTTCTGAGGTGACTACTCTTGATCTTCTTTTTGTTAGGAGACTAGCTATGGAAGCAAATGATGATACCTCTACTGGGAGTCCTCATACTCCCATCCAAGTCGTAGGTGTAGGGGGTGCCATGCCCCCTCCCCCACCCTCACCTACAAGGAATACCTCTCGTCAGACACCTACCACTTCTGGAAGTGGCACAATCTCTACTATGATTTCAACAATTGTTCATACTTCGACCATATAGAACACGTCTAACACTCCTTTCACATATGGGATGTTGGGTTTTGACACACGTTCGAATTTAACCTACTCCACTTTATAGACTATTGATATGGGGGTAGGGAGTTCTAATGATCCCTTACAAGGATCCCTCAAGGGCACCTTTGTTATGTACAATGTCATCTCTTATAGTGGAGGTCATATTCCCCCTCCATACCCCTTGCTCGGAGGTTCTTTTGAGCAACCATCCGAGTCCAACATGATTTCTAGCTTGTTTAGTGGAGGGATTCAAGGGTCTCAATCCTATACGACTCTAGTTGGGTCCATGTCATTCTCTTTATATGGTGCTTTTGGGAATAACTCCTTCTCTTCGTCCACGTTTTTGTCAGGGGGAAACCCCTTTCTCAATCAACCCAACACTATGAAAGGATTTGTACCTTCACAAGGAATGATGGCATGAACCACTTCCTTTCAAGGTATTATAAATCCTGGGAAGGTTTCTATACCTTTGCAAGGGATGTTGATTAGGGGAAACCCCTCCCACGTCTCGTGGAACCCCTGGAAAGGTTCAGTTCCTATACCAAGGGGATCGACTGGGGGAAACTTCAACCAAGGATTTTGGAATACCATGCAAGGGGGAATCCCAACTCAAGGCATGTCATCAAATTATTCAAATTCGTTGATGATCCAGACTATTTCATAGGCCCCTTACACTAGCCAAGGAAACCATGGTTTTTACTAGAACCCTGGTCAACAGAAAAAAAAATCTTGGCAACCTAGTGCTAGCCAAAATCTAGGTCTATCTTTTCCTTTAACTCCACAACAAACCAAGTTACCATTTATGGAAAATCTTAATTTGAATGACCCTATTTTTCATAATCCATGTGATCTTCTTATGCCAACTAAGTTTCCCTAAGATATTCCAAAATTTGAAGGCAAGCCTAGCGAGGATTCGGGTGATCATGTTACAACTTTTCACTTGTGGTGATCCTACAATTAGTTGAATGATGAATCTATTAAGTTTTGATTGTTTCGATGTGCTCTCATAGGGGGTGTCGTGAAGTGGTATATTGATCTCGATGGCTCAAAATAATCTTACTTTAATGATCCGGCGATGGTTTTCTTGAACCATTTTCAACTACCGGTGAGATACGATGCTAGCACTGAGTTGTTGGCCAATTTCAAGAAGACTAAGGCCATCCATATCTCTGTTCATATCAAGGAATGGCATCGTTGTAAGAGCTTGATTAAATAAAAGGTCCCTTATACATTTTTTCTCGATTGGTTCCTAAAGTCTTTGGTTCTTTGTATTTCCAAATATGTCGCAACTTCCAGAGTGTTTTTTCAGAAAGATGATATAATGAGGGCTCGACAGCTGGAATTGATCTACTTGCAATCTAGCATGCTTTACAATATTCTTCCTGATGCATCATGGTCAACTTTTGACTTGACCAAACTGAAGTCTGCGCCTCATGCTGATGGTATTGTAGGCTCAGCACAAAACAAGCCCATGGATTAGTTGTCCAACCAAATGTAAAAATTATCGCTACAACAGACTGTGGCCAACCAGACTCCTAGTATAGATGGCCCCCCCACCCTCATGTCAAAAGTACACATTGTGTAGACAAAAAACCCCAAGGGTAATCAACAATTTGAGGGGAAATGAAAAGGAAACAACAAGAAGGGTAAGGGCGGTAATGATAAAAAGGATGCTAACAATGTTGGTGAGGGAAAAAATGAAAATAAGAAGGTTAAGTTCCCATGTAAGATTTGCGTGGATGACCACTTGACCTATCAATTCCCTCGAATTGAGGAAGCCCAGAAGCTTTTGACACAGCAACAACCTGTTGTGTTAACTAACACTTTCCCTCAAGGGAATAATTTGACACAGGCTTCTTCATCCACAAAAGTGCCTAGGGGAAATCATGGTGCTTCCACACTTAATTCCAACACCATATCTACAAATGTGTACATGATGATATCGAATGCTCATCTTCATACCAGATCCTGTCATTACAAAATGCTTGAATCTATTGATAAAGGAAAAGAAGCTACTGACCCATCACCTCCTCTTCATATTGATAAGACAATGGGAGAAACATTGACTTTCATCTCCAAAGGTTCCTTTAAGAAAGCTTCTCATAATCCAAATGCAAGGGTTTCTTAGAACTACTATGTCATTGGATATCTTGCGCAAACCCCTTGTGAGATGTCTGCTCTCAAGTTCCTCCAAAGTTTCCCCTCTCAAAGAAAAGTGTTACTGTCTACTTTAGGTGCTATTGAGCCAACTAACTCGGGATCTATAATTTTTGACACTTCCAATTTTAAACCTCATTTGTCTTACCATGTCTCCTTCTAGATAGTAGTGTTCTATGCCACAAAATTGTTGACACGAAATATTTTTCACATGGTGGTAGACAAGGGTGCATCAATTTGCGTTATGTCATTGGAATGTTGGAAGGATACTGGTCAACCTGACTTGTCTCTATATCCTATGTTGTTAACTAAATTTGACAATCATTCTTTTCGAATGCATGGCATAATTCCCTCCCTCGTGCAGTTGGAGGGAAATTTTTATGTGTGTTTCAAGGTCAAAGTAGTCAATGCGCCTCTCAACTACAACCTTTTGTTGGGTCGAATTTGGACTTACACAATGATAGTGATAGTATCCTCTATATTTTTGTTACTATGCTTTCCTCATGAAGGTAAAATAGTAAATTTTGATTAGTTGTCCTTCTCTCATCCTGACCCTTCATCAGGGTCATCCACGGTCTCGATGATTGATAACACACAACAAGGTATTTTCAACTTAGGTGTTGTATTGTTTCCATATTTGATGGGAACTTTTGACTTTCCATCACCTTCAAATTATGTTAAGTTTATTTTGGTTGTCCCTTATTAGACTGAGGTTGTGATTCTCCAAGTGATTTTGTTTTAGACGATCCATGGACTTTACCTTCCCCGTCGACTTCAATGGAAGTGGTAGGGAATCCTAGCATGGATATTCTCTTATCCATAGCTGAGGTCGCATATAGTGTTTTCAACAAACCTTGACCAACTCTGATCTAGCTTCCCCTCAAGAGATAGATCCAGTTTTAGATCTTATTTGGGCTCAAGAGTCTCTTACTTCACACAATCTTTTGGAATTGGTCTTTCCTTTTGATGAGGTTATTTTAGAGGCAATGACGGGTCCGGACATACCTTGGGATGATATTTGTAACGTTCTTAGCCACCCATGGTCGGGCCATGCTACACGAGGGAACACTTTCATTCTCTCACTGCAGAACATATTGTAACATACCAAGTATTCAACTAAGCTATGCCACATAAATTTTCTCTTCAAACTGCATGCAATTATAACTTATACATACAAAACTCTTGTGGAAGCTTTACATATAAATGTAAACAAACAATTACATTCTGTAATATACAATTTCATACTGAAATAACAGTAAACACAGACATGTAGCATATACAAGGAAATACCCATAAACATACAGACATTTATAATCACACATATGATCATCTGTAACATAAGCACGTAAATAACAATGCAACATGTAAATTTATCATAAGATTGGTACTTATCTTGGAAATATTATCACCAAATGTGTATAGACCGTCCACGAACCTCCCAGCCTTAGACTACATTGTTCATCACTCTCAACAGTGAGTCACCCCTGAGCTGGGACTAAACTCCACCCGGGTAAAGGGATTCCTAACCAGGCTAAATGCTCATAGACAACAGGAAAGACTCCATCTCAGGTGCTCACTCAACTAACAGCCTACAAATTCTCATTCCCCACATGTGTATCCCACGCAAGGAAGTGTGCCCCTTCTCTTCTCAACAGTCCTTCAGTTGCCCCACTTCCCTTCCAGGGCTTCAGCAATGGGCCGAACAAGAAGTCTCAGAGCACCGTAGTTGCAGTTTAAAACCTTCAGGAAATCAATCCCCAACAATTCTCTTTGTTAATGTTTAAGCCATTATTACAGTTCTTTTCATTTCATTAGATAACAATAGCATAATCCAAGATCAGTGAGAAATACACAATCACAAGAGACACAACATTTATCCTGGGAAACCCTCTAGGGGAAGAAAACCCAGCAAAACTTCCTTAATATAGATAGCCAATACAATGCCAAGAGATCTCTTAAACTAATGTAGAAGATCCTCTCCCAGATATGTGCCACTCTCTCTCTCCTTCTTCTTTCACAGTAGATCTGAAACTTGTCTCTCAAAATGAGCAAGTGAGTTGGGTGTCTAAGTGAGGTGCTAGCCTCCTTATTTATATTAGACTGGCATGTGTGAAGTGTCTCTTCACTGGCAGGGCCGACTTCTCCAACTGGGTGGTTATAACCACCTTAATTTTATTATGGGGCCTCTTAAATATCTGTTGGGGCCAACTTCTTATTCTGCCTATTATAATTATCATTTGACCAATCCACAAAAAGGGGATTTGGTCCTATTACAATAGCCGACATGATCAATCCACAATGGGGATTGATCCAATGAACAATAAATCAAATAATAATAAGAATACTCTTTGCAGTTACATTATTTAAACACTCCCCCTTAACAAGAAGGGTATTCTTCAGCAGCATCATGCGAGAGAGAGAGGACAACATCATCAACAACATCAAGTGGGTGAGAGGACAACATCATCAATATCATCTTGGAACACTGACTAGCGTATCTATAAATCGTCGAAAGTTTTCTTCATCGACAACATCGTCATTCTCAAAGGAATGCCATCATCATCTGCATCAATATGTATTAGTATAAAAACTGATACATCATCATCATCATAGCACAAGGATGGCTCATCATAATACAAGACTGGATTTACGTCACACCTGTCAAGTTGGAAGCTCAGTACTTGTCTCATCTCAATGTCTTGCTTTACATCACAACACTCAGGCTGGAAGAAAGATACTAGATTGGATTTACATCACAACTATCAAGTTGGAAGCACAGTACTAGTCTCATCTCATCATCTTTCTTTATGTCACAACACTCATGCTGGAAGCAAGATACTCGTCTTTCTTTACATCACAACCATCAGGTTGGAAGTAGGATACTAGACGGGCTTTACGTCACAACTATCCAGCTGGAAGCTCAGTGCTAGTCTCATCATACCATCTTGATTTATGTCACAACCATCAGTCAGAAGCAAGGTACACATCCTACTTTACATCACAACCATCAGGTCGAAATCATGAAACTAGACTTGCTTTACATCGCAGCTATACAGTCAGAAGCATAGTACTAGTCACACATCATCTTGATTTATGTCACAACCATCAGGTCAAAAGCAAGGTACACGTCCTGCTTTACATCACAACAGTCAGGTCGGAAGTGGGATACTAGACTAGCTTTACGTCACAGTTGTCCAGCTGGAAGCACAATACTAGTCATATCACATCATCTTTCTTTACATCACAACCATCAGGTTGGAAGCAAGAGATGTCTCATCAAAACATCTACTCCCCCTTTCAAGGAGGGTCCTTTCGGACTATACTAGTCTTATCTCGAAAGTACTCAAAATTTATACGAGATAGTAGCTTGGTCAACACATCAACAACATGTTCATTCGTGCTAATGTACTAGAGCTTTAAGGATCCTCTCTGCACCATGTCACAGATGTAATGATAACGAATCTCTATGTGCTTCGACCTGTCGTGGAATACAGGGTTCTTTGTCATCTTTATGTAGCTCTGGTTGTCACATATAATCAAGGTTTCTCTCATATCTAAGTCAAATAGGTCGATCAACAACTTTCGAAGCCATATAACTTTGTAGCTGGTAGAACATGCAATAATGTATTATGATTTCGCTGTGCTGAGAGCAATACTAGATTGCTTCCTACTCTGCCATGAGATCATAGCTGATCCCAAACTAAAACAACATCCTGAAGTTCTCTTCTTGTCATAAAAACTTCCTCCCTAATCTGCATCAGTATATCCACTCAATGTGAAATCATGATCTCCATCATAGCTGAGATCATAATCTATTATACCTTTAAGGTACCTCATCACATGTTTTGCAACCACTAGGTGAACACGTCTGGGTTCTACCAGAAAGTGACTCAAGGTGTTCATGGAAAGACAAATGTCTGGTCTGGTGTTCATCAGGTACATCAGCGATCCAATAATCTGTTTGTATAGTGTGGCATCAGTCAACTCTGATGAAGTATATACCCATATACAACAAAATTTTCAAAAATCCTCAAAAAGATGTGGGTATTCTATCCGCATTGCATCCTCATGCTCCCAAGTAGCGTCCTCAAGACCATACCAGGTCCATTGGACCTTTACAAGCCCTATGGATTGATTCCAGAGTTGCTTGATTTTCCGGTCCAAAATGTGCACCGAATGCAATTAAAAAGAACCTTCTTACTCCACCTGAATCGCATTCCAATCAGTAACATGATTAGCATCAGGTATATATTTCTTTAGCAATGATACATGGAATACATTATGAACAGACATAGATGCAGGTAATGCAATCATATAAGAAACTGGACCAATCCTCTCTAGGATTTCAAATGGCCCACAAAATTTGGCTGCCAACTTGGTGCAGCTTCCCAGCTTCAGGGAACTCTTGTTAGCTTTCACCTTCAGGAAAACATGATCACCCACTTTGAACTCTCTGTGGGTTCTGTTCTTATCAACATAACTTTTCTTCCTGTCTTGGGAAACTTTTAAATTCTGCTTAATTTTTATCATTTGGTCCTCCATCTCCTTGAGAAACTCTGGCCCAACTACTGTCCTATCATATGGATTATCCCAGCTTACTAGAGTATTGCACTTTATACCGTAAAGTGCTTCAAATGGGCTCATCTTCAATGATGCATGATACCCATTGTTGTAAGCAAATTCTACCAAGTGCAGGTAGTCCTCCCATTTTGATGGTTTGTCCATCACATACATTCTCATTATGTCTTCTATCACTCTTTTCACCCTCTTTGTCTGTCCATCAGACTCAGGATGATAAGTTGTACTAAAGTTCAGATTCGTTCTGAATCCTTTGAACAATCCTTTCCAGAAATTTGAGGTGAATTTCAGGTCTCTGTCAGACACAATTGTTTTAGGAATTTTGTGCAATCGTGCCACTTCCTTCATGAAAATATCAGCAACATCTATTGCCTTGTGAGTAGTTTTCAATGGAATAAAATGGGCAACTTTTGTAAGCTTGTCCACCACCACCATGATTGAATCATGAAACTTGCCTGTTCTGGGAAATCCCATAATAAAATCCATTGTCACCACTTCCCACTTCCATTCATGAATGGGAAAAGGTTGCAGCAACCCTGCTGAGTTCCTATGCTCAACTTTAACTTTCTATCATTCCATACATCTAGTGATGTATTCAGCGATCTCTCTCTTCATACCTAGCCAAAAGTAATGGCTCTTGATCGCTGCCACGATTTTCTGATATCCAGGGTGCCCTACATAAGGGAAATTATGCATTTCATGAAAAATCATACGTTTCAAGTCTTGGACATTTGGAACAAAAATTATGTTCTTGTGCAACAATATTCCATCTATTCCCAAATTATAATTATCCACCTTTTGTGGCATCTTACCCTGTTGTAGCTTTTCTACCAATTCTCTGTATTGAAGATCTACATTTGCAGCCTCCAAAATTTTTCTTCTAATATTAGTATGATACATGCTAATGGTTGTAGCATGTAGTGCACCCTCCTTCTGAGTGCATCAACCACTTTATTCTCTTTCCCCTTGATATGTTTTATATCAAAGTCATATTCGCTTAGAAATTCTAACCATCTGCTTTGCCTAGAATTTATATTTGGCTGATCAAATAAATACTTCGGACCATTGTGGTTTGTTCTTATCTCAAACCTCTTCCCCATGACATAGTGTCTCCATTTCCTCACGGCATGCACTATGGCTTCCAACTCCAAATCATGAGTGGCATAGTTTCTTTCATGCTCCTTCAACTTCCTTCATTCATAACATATAACAAACCCATTTTGAATGAGGACTCCACCTAGTCCTTCATTACATGCATTTGTGCATACAATGAAGTCTTCATTTGGGTCTGCAATCCTTAATATTGGAGCACTTGTCAATAATTATTTCAAGTGTTGGAAACTCTTTTCGCAATCCAGTGTCCAGTGAAACTTCACACCCTTTCTTTGCAAGGAAGTGATTGAGTGTGCAATCTTTGAGGATCCTTCAATAAATCTTTTGTAGTAGCCTGCAATACCCATGAATGATCTCACCTATGTCACATTCATCGACACTAACCATTCTCTAACGGCTTCTATCTTTTCAGGATCCAATGTTATCCCATCATTTGAAATGATATGCCCCAAATAATGAATTTGTTTATGATAAAATGAGCACTTGCTCAATTTGGCATACAATTGATGCTCTGTTAATACTTGCAACACCATCCTCAATTGATGTTCATGATCTTCCTCTAACTTAGAATATATAAGAATTTCATCCAAAAAGACAATGACAAACTTGTCCATATATTCTCAGAAAACACCATTCATTAAGCACATGAAAACAGCTGGTGCATTTGATAACCCAAATGGTACCACTGTGAATTCATAATGACTATACCTTGTCCTGAAGGTGGTCTTGCTGATATCTTCCTCTTTAATCCTTACCTGATGATATCCTGATATGAGATCTATATTTTAAAGTATCTTTGCATCCTTCAATTGATCAAAGAGATCATCAATCCTTGGCAGAGGATACTTGTTCTTAACAGTCACTTTATTCAACTGTCTGAAGTCAATGCACAATCTTAACATTCCATCTTTATTTTTCACAAACAAGACTGGGGCACCCCAAGGTGACACACTTGGGAGTATATACCCCTTCTTCAGAATTTATTCAAGCTGCATTTGCAACTCCTTCAATTTTGGTGTACTCATTTTGTAAGGAGTCTTTGACACTGGAGTTGCTCCAGGCATTAGATTTATAGAAAAATCAATGTCTCTTTTTGGGGGTAATCCTGGTACTTCCTTGAACGCATCTTCAAATTCTTTAAGGACTGCATAATCTTCCAAATTTGGCACCTTATCTTTAGGTGTCTCTTCTATATGAGCTGCAAATTTTTGACACCCTTTTCTGTAACATTTCTTCAGCTACAATGCTGAAATTTCTCTAATGGTTACTGCTCTGGGAATTCCCTGCACTTTACTTAGTTTCCCTTCCTCATCCAAGCAAGTAAATATTTGTTATGGAAGTCCAGGAGAGCATGATGTTGTTCCAACCAATCCATCCCAATTAGATAGTCATAGGAACCTAAAGGCAAGATGTTCAAATCTTCCTTGGTGTTCAGTCCATTCATGTCCATGAGGCATGACTTAACCATCTCATTAACTTTTCTTCTGGCTCCTATAGCCAGCTACACCAACCAAAATTTCCCATGCTTGCTTCTTGGAAAATGAGAAGTTTCCACCATATTAGGGTCTATATAACTATGGCTAGCTCCAGAGTCAATTAAAATAGCAATGGTTTGGTTGTTGATCATACCTTCCACTTCAATCATGTGGGACTGATACTCTACTTGATTTTTGTCCAGGGATGCATAGATCCTTGGCACATTTATGCCCATGTCCTCCACTGTTCCATCTTGTTGTACATTGTGAACAACCCTTCCTTTTTCACTTCTGTGAGGACAATCTCTAAACCTATGATCTCCTTTACAACCCCAACATTGAATAGGTGGTTGCCTTGGCCTTTGACTCCCTATGTCAATCATTCTGGGTTCTTTAGGTGTTTGTTGTCCCTGTGGATTATTTCTAAAGAATGGTGGCTTAGATCCCTTCTTCCTCTGTTCCATCTTGAATTTACTTTTGTCTTCCCAAGCCTTTTGGAAAGCTGGCCTTGCTTTCTGTTGATCATATAGGCATTTAGCTCGCCTTATGGTCTCTTCCAATGTCTTGGGTTCATCATACTGTATTTTGTCACTGATGAATGATGGAAATCCACTCAAATACCTTTGAATTTTGATTGTCTCATCCTTGATTAAAGAGACATACT
>ML782232.1:559710-571348 GCA_009831015.1 Picea engelmannii
TAGAAACCTTCTCTCATATTCATCTATGGTCATACTTCCAAGCTTGAGTTCAAATAACTCTTTCATTTTCTTGTCATAGTATCTCTTAGTCAAGTATTTCTTCTCAAAATACTTCTTGAATTTCCTCCAAGTAACACTTTTCTTTTTAATGTGTTGCACCTACACAAGTTGATCCCACCACATGGAGGCCTTTCCCTTGAGTTGATAGATGGAAATTCTACCCTCTGCATGAGAAGAATAATTATGCAATTGAAAATAATTTATCATGCCCAACAACCATGTTTCTGCATCTTCATCCTTCTTGTGCTCACCATCAAATGTAGGAGGTTTGATTTTTTTCATTTCTCCTCGTAGATCATCCACCTTGAACCTATTATGCCTTCTAAAAGGGGATGGACTTGAGCTACTACCCACTCTCTTATTGGAATGCCTTGGGGAGTGATGGTGGTGTTTGCTAACACTTCTTTCTTTTCTTTTCTCATCCGAAGGCTTGTGACTTCTAGATTTTCTTAAGCCACTCTCCTTGTCCAATTTATTTTCTATTATGTTCAAGCCCTCCAATAACTTCATGTTGAAGTCATCCTGCTACTCCTTGGTTCTCATAAGCCTTTCATTATTAGCCTTATGTCTTTGTACATCCTTTTGCAAAATTTTAATGGTCTCTGCCATATTCATGTTTTCATTCCTTTCTTCTCCATGTCCATTGAAGTTTTTTCCTTCAATGCCCAAATGGACATCCATCCCTCTGCTCTCATCTTTCTGACTATAATTTCCCTCTGCCTCTTCCATTCCTATGGACTCTGCAATGATCTGATCTAATCTAGTTGTTGTTAATTCTGCAAAATGTGTAGCCATCGAAACTTATCAGGCTAACTAATTCAACAATTTATGAAAAATATGAACCATTTTGGTTCAATATATACATCAGAATTATTTCTCCTAATTTCCTCATGTTATCACCATGACAATTCTAGATAAGACCCAAGTCTTGAGAACATAGATGCACGATGCCTTCAAAGATACATTTGGGCGAAAGTCAGTTTGTCAAAACCACTTTCGCCAAAGTCCCGATGTCACGTGCTTCAATACGTCAAAACCACCACTCGTGGAACAGGCAAAAACTAATCAGATCACCCCCATTTCACTCCTTTGGTACTTCACAACTATATGATGTCAAGTGAACGCCGCCATATAATGAACTCAAAATCTAATCATTTGAAATGGATTAACCACGCATGACAAACCAACGTATTTGTACGTAAGGCTGTCCGTGATTCATGATTGGGACTCTATAAATACCAATTCTCAATTATGGAGGCATCATCTTATCCATAGACGGAGTAATCTTCAAATTTTCTTCGACCTTTTGATCTCGATAAAATCATTTCGGTGTCCATGAAATTTAATTACATGGAAAAATCTACGTCTAGTGAGACTGGTGCTTCTGGCAACATGGTAGATTTTCCTTCGAGTAAGGAGGAAATGATAATCGAGTAGATATTAGCAACTAAGTTTCACACAAAACCTACCACAGAATCTAAAATGAAAGCTAGGTTGAATCCTATTATGAGGGATATGATCATCAATAGACTAGATGTTAAGAAGAAACGGAGCAAGCGACAGAATAAAGAAACCATCACTGAAACCACTGAAAGTGTTGGAGATAATCAATCGGTCTGGTTAGATACTTTAAAGGAGGAGATCTCTAAGCTGAAATGAGTCCTTGAATAAAAGTACATTTCAACAATTTTTGGTCAGATGGTAGCAGAGGTAAGGGATCCCAGAGATGATAGGCATGTTCTTAAGCGGTCCCTTTACCATAGGATAACTGTTATCATTCCCTTTTTGTAATTTTGGGATTGATACGATTATATAAATGCAGAAGCATATTTTGTATTGTTTATTACAAGATTCTAACTGGTGGTGTTATGAGTCTTATTTTCTTTCATAGTATGTGTTTCTTGTAAGCTTATATTTTACTTCCATCTATCTGAATCGAAGGAATATAAAACTCAGAATTCATTTTTGAGATGCTCTCAGCTTAGCAACCTAGACTATATTTATTTCTTCTCAAACTAACTCTGAATTCATTTTAAATAATGCTTTGATGCGGTTGTGTGTTTATTTTTCCTCTAATACCATGCAAATTTTCTATTAAACTCAGACTCATCGCCTTCCAAACGACTTTGCGTGCACAAAAATTCATCCTGTACACTCATATTTATCATTCACAGTAGAACCACAAGGTAAATCATGCTTCCATGCACCTATATCCACTATGCATTTCTTCTCCGTCGTGCCAATAACTTGTGTGCACTACTTTTGCGTTGTGTGCCAATATCCACTGCACACATTTTTGGTATCACACACTGATATTCCACATGCATTTCACCCTATGCATTGCACCATGCCAAAGTTCAATATGCCCCACCACACACAATAATATGCATGCACCATTGACTACACTATCGCGAGATAAATTATACTCATACTGTGCGCGCACCAACCAAACTCCTCTATGTTTTGCAATACTGTGCACACCACGTGCACATTATTATGTGTGTTCTCACCATGCAATGCTAAATTTAGCACGCGCATCCACACACAATACTCTTCCGCGCGACACCACAATTTACCGTGCGCACCTGGACACCAACATTTTCCACACGTTGCCAAAATTTACCGCGCACGCCTACATGCCAACATTTTCCATGGACGCTCTGTGACTTGAAATTTGGTCACTTCGAAATTAATCTTCTGTGAATATTCACTTCAAATAAACCTTTCCGGCCCATCCAGGCTTAGTGTTGGAACTAAAGCTCTGATACCATATTGTAACATCCCCAACCACCCAAGGCTGGGCCACTCTACACGAGGGAACACTTTCACTCTCTCATTGCAGAACATACTATAACATACCCAGTATTCAACTGAGTTATGCCACATAAATTTTCTCTTCAAACTACATGCAATTATAACATATACATAAACACTCTTGTGGAAGCTTTACATATAAATGTAAACAAACAATTACATTCTGTAATATATGATTTCATACTAAAATAAAAGTAAACACAAACATGCAACATATACAGAGAAATACCCATAAACATACAGACAGTTATAATCACACGTATGATAATCTGTAACATAGGTACGTAAATAACAATGCAGCATGTAAATTTATCATACGATTGGTAATTATCTTGGAAATATTATCACCAACTGCGTATAGACCATCCATGAACCTCCCAGCCTTAGACTACACTATTCATCACTCTCAACAGTGAGTCACCCCCGAGTTGGGACTAAACTCCACTCGAGAAAAGGGATTCCTAACCAAGCTAAAGCCTCATAGACAATAGGAAAGACTCCATCTCAAGTGTTCACTCAACTAACAGCCTACAGCCTCTCATTCCCCACATGCTTGTCCCACCCAAGGAAGTGTGCCCCTTCTCTGCTCAACAATCCTTCGACTGCCCCACTTCCCTTACAGGGCTTCAGCAACAAGCTGAACAGGAAGTCTCAGAGCACCGTAGCTACAGTTTAGCACCTTCAGGAAATCAATCCCCAGCAATTCTCTCACTCAGAGAATTTCTCACGGGCCTGAAAACCCGCCTCTTCAATTTCCCACGAGCCTGACAACCCGCTTCTTCAATCCCGCTCCCAAGATAACCAAGTACACCAACAGGAAATGGTCATGGAATCATTGACTGGATGACTAAATGATTGAAGGAATCATGGGAGAGATGATCGTCCCAATGATGGAGAGATATCCAAATGAGCCAAGTCCCCACAATATGTATGCATGTCCCCAACTTGACACTTGTCATGTTGGAAGCTACTTTGGTCCACTTGTCCCCAACTTTAGAACTTAGGATAAAATAATTATCCATACTTTATGTTTTAAGAAATATTATTATAATATTCCTTTTTGGATTAATCTCTCTAGCTTATCCCTTTCCCTTAACTTTTGGCCTTCCCTTTCCCTTAAGAGTGAATTTTAGTCCCCCATCTCTTTTATCATGGTCGATCTGCATGCAGTGATGTATTTTATATTAATCATGAGACATATACAAAATAGGCGCACTGGCCTTTAACATCTAGGTTCTCTGGCCTAATTCCAAAACATAAGCATCCCATCTTATAATAACTTTCTCCCCAGCCTATAACACATATCATATACACAAGATTCGTTGACCTCCATAATACGTGCACTTTAGTTATTGCACGCGGTATCTGGGAATGTGCACACTACATCATTTTACTGCACAGTACATGCGCGCACTATGACATGAAAGGTGTATTACAAAATGATGTCAAAACAACTCACCATATTAAGTACACTTACATTACATTTACAATTGGGTTCGGTCGAGGGATATTACAATCTTCATCATAGATCACACTTTTTACCCAAGTTTAGGAGAGTGGAAGCACGAGCGTTTACTTTGACCATGAATGGAGATGTCCCTCACCATGTTAATCCTTTGGCAATGCATAGAGTATATGTTGAAGGAAACATGGTGAATATAGCTGAGATGATTCCAATTGATATCTCCAAAACCCTTGGCATCGTCAAAAATGTCTTCATCGAAGTGAATTGTTCCTCCAAGGAGATCCAATTGTATACTGAGTTATTTAAATAATTTTGCGACATGTTTACCTAGTCTTATGAGGAAATTATAGGCATTGACCTTCATATTGTTGAACATGAAATTAGAACTTATCCCGATGCTAATCCCGTTCGACATTTGATTCGCCCGGTCAACCCTCAAAAGGAAGCGACCATTAAAGTCGAGGTAGAGAAATTAATTAATTTTGGTTTCATATACCAAGTTCAGTTAACGAAATGGGTGTCAAACCCTATTCCCGTCGATAAAAAGAAAGGTAAAATTTGAGTGTGCATGGATTTCCACGATCTAAACAAATCATGCCTGAAAGATAAATTTCCTACCCCATTCATTGATCAGATTATTAATGAATGTTGAAGATGTGATTTTTTTTCCTTTTTGGATGATTTCGCAGGGTACAATCAAATTCAGATCAAGCTCGAGGATCGACATAAGACTGCTTTTATATGTCCTTGGGGTACCTTTGCATATAATAAAATTCCTTTTGGCATAAAAAATGTTGGATCTACCTTCCAACGAGCCATGTCATTCTCCTCTCATGACCTCAAACACATAGTCGAAGCATATCTTGATGATATTGCATCATGTTCTCGCAAGAGAGTTGATCATCCCGCTTACCTTCAACTTATTTTTTAGAGGTGTCACTACTACCGAATTCGCTTGAATCCAAACAAGTGTAATTTGTGTGTCACATCGAGACGTTTATTAGGATTTATCGTGTCCAATAAATGGATAATGTTCGATCCTCTTAAGGTTGAGGCAATAGTTCAATTTCCTCCCCTACACACAATTCCTCAGCTTCAGAGTCTCCAAGGGAAAGCTAACTTCTTACGGTGATTTATTGCTAACTATGTTGAAATCACTAAGGGGTTCATGTGTCTTTTGAAGAAAGGGGTCCCATTATTTTTGGATGAAGCAACTCAGTGCTCTTTTGAAGCATTGAAACATGCCCTGATGTTTTCCCCTCTACTCAGCCCTCCCGATTATGGAAAATATTTTTTATTATATTTAGTTGCAACAGAATTCACCATCGGTATGGTCTTGGTTCAGGAGGATGAAACACTCTAGAAACACATTATCTACTACCTCATTTGAGGCTTAGTCAGACCAAAAATAAACTATACTCACATTGAGAAACTGGATTTGGCAGTTGTTCATACCATCCAAAGGTTTCATCATTATATTCTACTTCGTAAGAACATCATCATGGTCGTCATTAATCCTTTTCAGTACGTGTTAACACGACATGTCATTGGCAGGAAGATTAGTTGTTGGATCATTATTATTCAAGAATTTGATTTGGACTTTGTTTCAGTGAAGTCTAAGAAATATTTGGTCTTTACAGAGTTAATATCAGAACTTCTGATTGAGAGTAGCAACGATTCTATTGAAGAGGTGTTGATCAATGAGGATCTATTCCTTATTGCATCTTCTAACCCTTGGTATGAGATATACATGTGTATATTCAGACTCTAAAGTGTCCTCCCTCTGCTTCTCGTGATGAGTGTTGACGAATATGCCGTCAAGCACAAAATTATCTTATCATCAATAACACTTTGTGTCATCAAGGACTCGACTACGTTCTTCATCGTTGTCTGACTCATGAGGAAGTAGAGATTGTGCTAAATGATTTCCACACTAGAGCATGTGGCGGTCACTTTTCTGGGTTGGCTACCACTCAGAAAATTCTTAGTGTTGACTACTTTTGGCTCTCATTATTCAAATATTGTATAGAGGTAGTTAAGAAGTGTCACCAGTGTCAGATCTTTTTTCGAAAGATGTGGGAACATGCTGCTCCTATGTTTCATGTTATTGTTGTTAGCCCCTTCACTAAGTGGGGAATTGATTTCACTACATGCCACCTAGCTTCTTCTATGGGGAATTGTTATATCATTGTGGCAGTAGACTACTTCACCAAGTGGGTCGAATCCATGCCAATGTTTAGCAATGACAGGGAGATGGTGACACTCTTCGTTTTCAACCAAATCATTTATAGGTTCAGAATACCAAAATAGATTGTCATTGACCATGGCAGTCACTTTCAAAATAAGATGATGGTTGAGTTAATGTCAAAGATAGGGTTCAAATAAAAACATTTTTCACCCTAATATCCAAAAGTGAATGGTCAAGTGGAGGTTGTCAATAAGACCTTTCTCCAATGGAAAATCAATTCGACCAAGTTGAATTGGCATTTGATTTTATGTTCAACAATTTGGGCATATCGAACTTTTATCAAGACTACTACAGGATTCTCTCCTTTCCAACTTGTTAATGGGATGGAGATAGTCTTTCCTATATAGTGTTAGATTCCTTCTCTTAAGTTTGCAATGGAAATACTGCCCGACACAACTGCACTTGAAGAGCATCTTGTCTATCTCGAGAAGCTCAATGAACATCATTAGGATGTAGCCTTCGCTAACGAGGCTCATAGATGTCATTTCAAGTGTCAATACGATCGATCAGTTATCCATAGGGTTTTCTTCTAATGTGATCTCGTATTGGTCTATGATCAAGATAAATATCCCTTGGGGGAAGGAAAGTTTAAACCCAGGTGGTTCGGACCGTTTATTATAAAGAAATTTTTGTAAAAAGGCACTTATGAATTGGTTTACTTTGAAGGAAATGTGTTGCCTAGGCCCAAAAACGGGGTTTATCTTAAGAGGTATTATGCTTAGGTTGGTCACATGAGTGTGACTTATTGTAAATAGTGTATATATTTATATATTTTAGTATCTTTATGGAAGTGTAGTTTATTGTGTTTCTACATTGTGGAAAATGTCAAGAGAATCTGAGGTTTTTGTTGGGTTTCTTCCGCAGCTTGGGTAATATTCACGCCCATTGGTCAGTTGGTGTCTTCTGGAGGTGATTTTTTAGGAGAAGCACCCAATAATTTTGTCGATTATAGCACAGTAATAGAATTTCTACGTGATGCTTTGCCACATGGTATTTCTCACCTCTGGGTTCATCTATATGCTCAAATGGTTGTGTTACAAATAAATGGAGTGTATCGCATCCATGTTCCCACCTTGCACCGACAACTCCTTAGGGTATGCCTCTTGGAACATTATTTTGATTATATTACATATATTCATGTTCCTAGACGCTCTAATCAATTAACTGATACATTGGAAAATCATGTTTTAGATTGGAATCTTTCACATATATAAATAGAAGCATACACATACATACACATGTAAATATACTTGTACAAAATGTATTTACTCCATAATGAAAAAAGATAAATATATATAATGTGTCCAAAAAATGATGTCATAGTAAGAAATGTGGGCCGTAAATCCTCAAAAGTTTCAAGTATACATCATCGGGCTTAAGCCATCAATACATAAGAGAGATACAAAAAAGGGTGTTTCGGCACACATGTTGTCTAATACTAATCTAAGCTCTAGGCCTATTTGCCCTAGTATATGTGATGTCATGTTCCCAAGAATAGCCTTGGCAAGGAGTGACTTAGTAGTCTATATGTTCCCATAGACTATATTCAGGCACAAACAGGGAACAAAGCGAGAAATAAGGTTGAATAAAGGGATAAATGAATAATTAAGCCAAAAAGCATAGGAAAAATCACTTAATCCAAAGTCAATGGAGAAATATAAGAAAAGGGGGTTTTGAGGGACTTAATTAATTAATCATACTCAGCTTAGGAGTAAGGCGCCTAGCTTAAGTGATGTCAATGACAAATTAGATCAATGAAGGTATAAGAAGGGGAATTTGACCTAATTCCTCATTATCTTTGATTTGTGAATTGAGAAATAGGTTCCAGAGGAGGAATTTGACCTTAGTAGTTGTTTTTGTGTATTTCTAGAGGAAACCACCACCGCAGATTGGTTTTAGTGTTGGAAGACACACCCTATCCCATCATAAGTACCATCCAGGTATTTCACCGTGTCAGATCAGTGTTCTACAGACCCAGTTTAGTTAGTGTGCAGTGCAGCTAGTGAGGGTGGAGGGGTTTGAGAGACATTTTTGTGTATTTGGACAAGACTAGAGTAGATATCACCAAATCCTTTTGACCCAGTTGAGAGGGAGTAAGAGTGCCTCTTTTGAACCATAATTAATCATATTTTGATGGAGGAATCTACTAGGGCACATCATCCAGTCAAGAAGTGCGCAACACTTGGGGAGGTACATATAGGGTTCCAGAGAGTTCACCAGATCATATCTGGGAAAACCCTTCTGACCCATTAGAGAGGAGGATAGGGTGCTCATTTTGAGACATATGTGACTAGATTCAGATGGGGGAATCAATAGTTCACAAAGGTTTTCTAGGAGAGGGGTGAAAACCACCAGGGGATCTCATATGGGGTCCATTCGGATCAGCCGAGGGTCGATCTTCATTATGTCAGTTACCGGGAGGATTTTAGAGGCCAAGGCGCACAGTTTGGTACATATTTTAGGACTATCAAATGAGTGTAGCCACTAGGGAAAATATATTAATCATTTGCAACAGTTGTCGTGAGCTTCTTGAGTTGTATGCAGTAGATATGTCCATGCATGTTGAAGGTCCATCCACCCCTTATGATTACGGATATTTCATGATTGTTTTACATTGTATTCCAACGATGATCCACTCTTGTGAGATCTAGATGATGATTGGTTTCTCTATTTTATGCATGTAAGTTGTATTTTATGTTATTTCACATAATACATATTGAGTTGTGTTGGTTCTCTATTATTTGCATGCATGATATAATTGTAAAACACTTATTCTATCTGAACACACACATGCAAAATCACCATGCATGTTAAGACAAAGACACTAAACGAATCCAGAAACCCCCAGAGTATCAAATCTAAGAGCCTAAACACCAGTTTTAGTAGATGATATCCGTATCCACTGGATTAGGGATACTTCAGTATAATGTACTACGACGTTGACCAGACGCCGAAACAATTGGACCCATGCCCTAGGTACTCCAACTACATGAGTCTGTATGGATGGTGGTAGATCACCTTTTCACTCCTCAAAGCTCTCCCTCATGTCAAACATTGGTGGGAAACTTACTGGGAGCAAATTTCCACAGAGGAGTCTAGAATATATGGGGCTGATCCCACCTGGGATTTTTTCATGGATGTGATAAAAGAATAGTATTACCCTGTTGGCAACTATGAGGACTAGTACATGAGACAGGCCACACTGTGGCAAGAGAGGGGCCAAGCAGTTTCAGAATTCACCAATACCTTCCATACCTTGTGCACAAATCTGGGTATCAAAGACTCCGAGCGACATTTGGTTCTGAAATACCATGGGGCTCTACACAGATACATCCAAAATGAAATGGATTTTCTGGACATCTCATCACTCGGTGTTGCTTATCGATATGCTGTTAAAATTGAGCAGAAATTTAAGCACCAGAACAAACGGGAATTCGGGTCTACAAATCCGCAACAACCAAAGTATGACAAAGACAGCCCGAACAAACAGTCTCTCGAAAACCAGTCCAAGACACAAGAAAAGAAGGGTAACGGGGAGACAAAGAAGGACACCGGAAAATGGTGCGAGTTCCACAAAATCCCTTGGCACAACACCGATGAATGTCACTCAAAACAGTCACTGGTGGTTGAGATCAAAGACAAGGAGCCAAACCTTGATTCAGAATCTGATTCTGAAAATAATGGTAAAAGATAGATCATCGATGCAGACCCCACTGCTATTGTTGTGACCACAACAATTCAACCAGAAGAACCAACAGATCCTGAAGAAGGGGAGCGCCTTTTTCATTCACAGATGTGGGTGAAGGGGACCTTGCTGCATTTTATTGTTGATAGTGGAATCCAAAAGAACCTCATCTCAGCAGAGTTCGTCAAACAGTTGGGATTGTCGACAACACCACACCCGCAGCCATACAACATTGGGTGGCTTCGCCAAGGATGAGATCTCCATGTCAGCCAATAGTGTCGATTATCATATGCCATCCAACCCTTCAAGGATGAGGTATTATGTGATATTACCCCACTTGATGTTTGTGATGTGCTCTTGGACCAACCATATATGTGGATATGCCATGTTGTTTATGAGTCTCGACCCTGTAGTGTCATTATTACTTTGGGGGGTCATCTCTACAGAATACCAGAGGTAGTTCCAACTACTATTCAACCTAAAAAGTGTCGCAAGGTAGTATCTCATACTGCAAAATTCATCTTCTTCACAATCTGTTCAAAAGGAGAACAAAAAGACACTGCAACCACTACAGCCTTGCCCCAAGCACCTTCTATCCAACAAAAGCAGGTCGACAAGGTTGCAGCAAAGCACAAAGATTCCTTTTGCACACTATTGTCTCATGTATATCGACTTGTTGAACAACCTCAACCTCAACAGGTTCTTGATAGACTTCCACAAATTGAGCAACACAACGTCTCCAGCAAGACAAGCAACTCACCAAGATGCAGATTCAACAAACACTTTTCCCCCTCCCCTGGAACTCAACGCAATGGAGACCATTGCTTCCTAAGGAGGGAGGATTTATCCAGGTGGATATCGGTGGCCACCCACCTTTTCCAACTGGCTCAAAACAACTTTCTGGCAATTTTGGCAATTTACTATTTTTAGCAGGTTTTAACTTTTGGGGCCATTTTGAGGGCCTAAATGAAGGTTTTTCGAGATTGAGATTCTCAATGATAGCCAAAGTCATGATTGAGCCCCCAAAATTAATCTCCTCAATGATACCTTTCCAACGAGCTATCATATGCCTAAAACGAAGATCGTATACAAAAGTTACAGCCCCAGGAAGTTGATGTACTAACTTACCCAAACGGGGCCCACATGACTTTTGGCGCTTCATCTCCTAGGGTTAGGTTTTTGGATGTCTAGGAATTTTGGAATTCCCATTTATTGTAAAAGGGCCTTTAGAGCCTCATTGTAATCATCTTCTTACGAATGCGAGTAGCCATCACATCTCTTCTCAAAGATAAGCTGCCACCATTCTAGCGAGTCTTTCACTCTGTATTTTTACAGTCTCTGTACATTTCTTTGATTAATAGAAATC
>ML782233.1:4884-31907 GCA_009831015.1 Picea engelmannii
TAAAGTCTCACTTTTAATATATTTTTTCATTTTTTTTCTTTTATATAATTTTTAGATCTATTTTATTTTAAAAAGTAGTTTAGTTTTTTTCTTTTTATTTTAATATCTCACTTTTAATTAAAGTGGTTTTGTTTTTCCTTTTACTATTGAAAAATCGCTTTTAATTAAAGTGATTTTTAGATCCATTTTATTTTAAAAATTGAAAAATAAAAAATGATTTTTGAATCTATTTTATTTTAAATAAAGTGACTTTTAGATTTATTTTATTTTAAAAATTGAAAAATCAAAAGTGATTTTTAGATCTATTTTATTTTAAAAAGTGTTTTTTTTCTTTTTTCTTTTTATTATATTTAAAAATCACTTTTAATTAAAGTGATTTTTGGATCTATTTTATTTAAAAAAATTGAAAAATCAAAAGTGACTTTTTGGATTTATTTTATTTTAAAAAGTGGTTTGGTTTTTTCCTTTTATTATTGAATAATAAAATCACTTTTAATTAAAATAACTTTTAGATCTATTTTATTTTAAAAATAATAAAATCACTTCTAATGAAAGTGACTTTTGGATCTATTTTGTTTTAAAAAGTGGTTTAGTTTTTTTATTGAATAATAAAATCATTCTTTTAAATATATTTATGCCGAAGGTATCTTAGGATGGGTTTTTAAAAAAAACCTGTCAATTGGTTTTATTATTAAATAATACAACATTTTTTAGATATATTTATTATGTAAGACATCTTAGGTTTTGTAGGTTGATTGGTTTTTTAAAATCATATTTATCCAGTTATAAAACTCCCTCCAAAGAGCATGCACATCAAATAGCACGCAAATCCAAAAATACAAAGACTCAAAGTTCGTCAAATCGAACGTACCATTCTGTTAACCTGTGAATAAATGAAATGAACCCAAAATGCATTCTGTATTAAATTTAGACCTATTTCTGATCCTTTCATCCTTCCAAACCATCCTATAGGAAGATGCTCCAAAATCATCATCAAAAGAGAACTTTTCACTAGTATCCATTCAACAACCTGCCTAACCTGTGAATAAATGAAATGAACCCAAAATGCATTCTGTATTAAATTTAGACCTATTCCTGATCCTTTCATCCTTCCAAACCATCCTATATCAATTTTGTCTCCTGTATATAAGCTTGAAGAGACAAAAATAGAAAAGAAATTTCTTCATCACTTTCCTCCATAGGAAGATGCTCCAGAATCATAATCAAAAGAGAACTTTTCACTAGTATCCATTCAACAACCTGCCTACGAAAATCTCCCTCACCATTCAAGCAGACCTCCAGCCCTAGATTTATTGGGAAAAGGGAAACTACCTGAAAGCCAGACATTTGCTGAAGATTGGTTCCAAGAATGGAACATTGACAGTTTGTCTATTGGACAAATTAGACAGATGATTGACCAATTGTATGTTTCATACAATATCATGTGCATAAAAGGGAAATCATAAATTAAAGCATGTAAGTCAATCATCCAGTGCTTTACATGCACTCTGAGCAAATGGTGGGAAGTAATCTCTTCTCCAATCATGATTGCTAAAATGGAGGCAGAAGTTCTGAGAGATGAACAAGGAGACATAGTATACCACACTAATGGGACTCTTCATAATAACATGATAGGAGCCCTAACTACTGCAATTCTTGAACATTGGTGTGGTACTGAATTTGAATTGGCAGACAAACATGAATTAATTTTGATGAATATGAAATGCAAGAAGATGTCTGAATATGAAGAGTTCCATAAGGATTGGACCCAAAGAATCTTTGAGGTTCAAGACAGTCAAAATCTCCTGTGGAAACAAGTTTTTTGAGGTTCAAGACAGTGAGAATCTCTTGTGGAAACAAGTTTACTTGGCAGCGATACCTAGTAAATTTGTTGAGTATTTGAAAATGCAAGAAGTTTTCAAACAAACTTATGAGATGTATACATGGGGAGAGATTTATTTTCTCATTACTAAAGCTTTAATTGGGTTGTGTGTAAATATGAAAGTTCGCAACTCTATATATAAGCTATCTCATTTACCTGACCAAAAATCTATCTGTGAAAAGTATGGTCTATATATTACAGAACTTGTCAGGAAGAAAAGAAAGAGGAAAAAGGAATTGAAAGAAAAGAAAAAAGAGAAGTACAAATACAGGTACAGACCCAGAACACATTACTATGAGCCTGAGGATATTAAATTAAAATCTCATTCCCATCAGGCTAGACAACAAGTACAGTGTTGGATCTGTGGAAAAAATGGACATATTGCACATAACTGTCCAGAGAACAAGGCATCTAGAATGTCAAAAGGCAAATATTTTGAACAGAAAGCCAAAGAAGCCTAGGCTAGTAAACAATTAGCATTAAAATTACACTGTAATATATGTGGGGCGAATAATCATGAAACACTCTCAAAATACAAATGGTATCAGAGCCATGAAGCCATTTTCAAGCCGGGTATGATAACAGACCATTCACTCTGTTTTGAGTAATTCCAATTTTTTCTTGGAAAATACTAGGCCTGCTTGCTTGACTATCTGTAGAAATTTCTTCAGATGTTTAAAATGTTGATCTACAGAGGATGAAAACACAAATATATCATCAATATATACAATAAGCCAATCAAAGTATGGCTTCAAAGTATCATCCATAACCCTTTGAAAATGGCTCTGATACCATTTGTAATGTCATAGGCTTCCTCCGTCGGAGAATGAAGCTTGAAGATTGTTTGTATTGTGTGTATGTCCCCTTCTGCTACTTGACCTTTTGTTTCTTTCTATTCTCTGTAGAACCAATCCAGCGCTTCTAGCGAACCCCAAGCAGATCCTTATGCGAACCCCACCTCTGGCCTTATGTGAACCATCCAGTAACTCCCGACGAACCTTCAGACAACCCAACACCTACAACTTCCCTTAGTGGCCTCCTTGCCTAGCGGGACTTACTACCAGTGCTATTCAGGACCTAAGAGAACCTCGACACAACTACCTTCCGAGAACCTTATCTCCAAGGTGAGAGAACTTTATCTATCTTCTCGAGAAAACTTCGACATAGAATCGTTCAAGGAACACAGATTGCAATTACAGGCAAGTAGAACCAAGAATCATAACATACGCACAATTCAAAGACAATATTCAGAGAACATAATACGCTTGCGGAAGTCTTTATATTAAAAACAGAGAGCTTGAAGCTCTGATGCCAGGGTATACAATAATGAGTAGGATGCTCAGAGAAGAATGCTCTTACTCGCTCACACAACACACTTACAGACTTATGAAGAATTGCATACACACATAATGACCCAAAAGCTTAGACAGAGGGGAGCTTTAGAAAGACTCGAACAACTTATAGATTCAAAGACTTGAACTCTAAAAAAATCCTCTTCGAGAATGAGCTCCTCCTCTTCTTATATACAAATTTGTGGAGAAAGGAATCATTTCGATGATGAGACTCGACATGACTTAGGACCCTTCATGTCTTCCACTAAATCTGCTTTATGGATTTGGCGATAGCAATCGTGCAAGATTCTTTCGACCAAATCAAAGCCTTTATTCCCCACTAAGAAAAGTAGACACAATAGTAGATCTGATGGGGTAGTCATGCAAGATTCCCCGACCAGAAGACAAACATAGAATGACACGTATAGAGAAATCTTGGAAATACGGGTCAAACCACGCCAAAAGTTGGAGAAGTGCTCCAAGTTTCGAAGATACTATTTATTAATTTATTACAAAGTGGATATTGGTTACGACAACCCACTAAACATGAATGACACCACTGTCAGAGATTTAGACATGAATAGACATGGATTACATTGTGGAGGTTGGTATCGTCAACCCACGGAAACCGACTGGTACTATTTGTTGGCCAGTAAGACATTATTCCATTGGTTGGTCATGAAAATGTCAAAAGTGATCTGGATCCCAATGTTGGGTATAGATTTCACGGTACATTTCAGGGTCTTCGTTGCTGTCTTCGTCTTATTGTAGGACATATCGTGTTCTTATGACCCATGGATGTCTTTCTCTAACAAAAAAAATTTTGTAATCACTTTCAGAAATCTGTTCAAAGATTATAAACAGTGTCTAAGAAGTTTCTGTGAGGAAATAGAAACATTCTTGCAGTATCGATGACATCTGGATGTATTGCACTAGGATTTAATCCAAACTTTTTCCACCAATCTAAGAGCCAGTCTGGTTCAGGAGATGAGACAAATTGAACAGAGAATTTGATCATGCAGTAATAATATCTATACTTGTCAGTCCATAAACAAACATTATCCCACATTGCTTTATATTGGAAATGATTGATTTCAAATAATCTTTCATTTGGATCTTGCTGTGGCCATGACTGTAAATCTCTCATCCTGTTGATGTGGAAAAAGTTCCATGCTCGAGTCTGGTTCCATGTTTGAGTTTGTTGACAAAACCAGTTTCTGTTGGCAGATCTGTTTCTGCTTAAATCTCCCATTTCTACTAGCTTTTGTCTAGATGCAATAGTGGATGCTTGGTGCATTCGTCCTATCACATGTTGTGGCAGGATAACATGAATGCTAGTATTTCTTGAAAAGCTTGATAAACCAAACTCTATTCCTTCAGACCATTTCAACTGCCATTGGGGTATCCAATTTTCACCTTTAGAATTTTTACAAGAGCCATGTGGCTCTACTGCAGATAGGAACGGGGTTCCTAGGATGCAATCCACTGGTAATTCTGCTAATAGAAATTTCATTCCTAGTGCATATTCATCAAATAGTAAAATTCCTTTGGGAATTTCAAAATCTATATCTGTAGATATATTTCCCAAGCCTATCGCAGAGTAGCTACTAGGAAGCCAGTATTTATGAGGTTCAACGTCTGCAAGAAAATGTGTTCCTAGAATGCAGGGTATAGGGATGTCTGCTAGCAGGAATTTGAAATGCATGCAGTAATTTTTGAAGCAGATGATTGCTTCAGGGACCTGAAAAGATATTTCTGTTGGGATGTTTCCAAGTCCAACAACACTTGCTTGAGTCTTTTGCCAAAAAGTCACAGGAATTATATCTTTATTTAAAAGATGAAGATCAGATCCTGTATCTAACAATGTTTCCAAATGGAAATGTATTCCTTGAATTTTTAAATTCATAAGGACATGAAATTTTTGGTGTTGGATCTGGACAACTTGTTCTTCTTGTTCTTTGATAAACTTTTTGAGTTCACCGATTTCTTTTCCAAGATCTGGGATAGAAAGTGTATGAATAGAACAACAAGTTGGTCTTGCTGTTTGTGGCTTTAAGACCTTTTTAGACCAATTTCTTGGAATAGAAAATGTTCTTTGGATCTTCCATTCATAGAAAGAGAAACATATATTTTTTATCCATAAAATCCTTCCATTCTTTGGATAAATTCACCTTGTCTTCATATGAACTGTTTTCAGCAAAAGATTTTGCATTTGGATGGGTGAAGAGATCCCAATTTAGCATATCTTTCATCCAATCGAATTTCACTCTGTATTTGTTGCATCCCATCATTAAAGAAATAATTTTTTTAATTTCAGGAGCGGATGGTCTTTTAAGATCTTCAGGAATATAGACTTTACATCTCCTGTCGATTTTTGTACAAGGATTCATCTGTACAACAAGAACATAAGGTTCATGGGGAAAATGAAAGTCAGAACACTGTGGATGTGGACATGGTTCTTTTGCAGTAGAATGTGAGGGTGGAAGATTTTCTCGTGGGTTGTGGTTGACATGTTCGAACTGTACTTGATCATTTTCTTTGAATGCAGAAAGAGTGGATAGAGTAACTAGTTTTTCACAGTCTAAGCATTGTACTGCAAAAGGAACACGACCAATTGAATTGGCTAGAGAGTGGAGTGAAGGATGTAAACAAAAAGATGAGGTGGATGATGAAGAAGAAACTGAAGAGTTATTTCTTGACATAGATTTTTGGGGAAAGGAAATGATTGCAGAAGATGCATATTATTTTATTTGGGTGGAAGTAATGGATCTTGGGACAGGGGCTTTTGGAGTGTCTATGACCCAGTCTGTAGGAAAAGAGAGGTTTTCCCATGTTATGGTTTGATGTTCCATTTTCTGATTTAGAGGGTCAGTTAGAACTAAAGTGTTGGATTGAGCAGTTCTACTAGGGGTGTGTAAGATTGCAGGGAAGAGAGTATTGGTATGTCTAAAACATCCCCTAGTCTGGATAGAAATATTCGTCCTGGTATGGCACATATCAAATCCAGTAGTTCTAATTTGAAGTTTTAATATATCCCCAAGGTTCTCATCAAAAGTATAAGCAGAGAAGTTTGGATAGCAGTCAAAATAGACAGGACCATTAGAAAGAGGAGCAACTATTCCTCCTATTAAGGAATCAGTGAATTTATTATGTGTCATGTCTCTAACTGTACATAGAGCATAGGCATCAATGCCTTTATGAACCAAAGCACTGATTCCAACCCGAATGCATCCAAAATGTACATAATTTGTCCCATGTCTTTTGGCTTCATTTTGGATTTCTTTGACGTTTATCAGGGAAATGGTTTGGTTGACATCAGTATTTTGTTGTATTCGGCTGACTGATTCTTTCACTATCACTCTTGAGATAGCTTTAAGATGGAACATACTTAAATCTTTGTAGACTTGGCTTGAAGAAATCTCAGGTAATTTTCAGGCAGCTTGAGGCTGAGTTTCCACTTTTTCTATACTTGCATAATTTAAGCTATGCGATCTATTATTTGCAAACATAGATTCCAAACTACTGACAGATTCTCTTTCAGAAGTACTATGATCTTTAGCATTTTGCAATTCTCTCAAAGAGATATGATCTTCAGCATTTTGCAATTCTCTCAAAGAGACTGAGGAATCCATTTGTTATTTAGGAGAGATTACTATAACTGCACAGAAAAGCAGGACGTTTAATCTTAATCTTCTGTTCCGGAAAAAGAAGATTTCAGATAGGTTCCTGGCCGACCACTCAGGCAGAGACTAGTAACTCTTTTAGGAAGTCGCAGAAGTGGAAACCTTGTCTTTCAAAGGCCAGAGACTTTTGATACGATTTCAGAGTGAGTCACAAGAGTGGAAACCTTGTCTTTCAAAGGCCCGAGACTCTTGATATGGCTCTGGATTCTTTTATTAACACACCTTAATACACAACAACACTTAAAATAAACTTAACAGAGCGAATGGTCTTCAAATGAAAAATTTCAGAATTTATTTCTAACTTGATCCTTACCTGATACTTTTGAAATCGAATAGGGAAGATTTTCATTGCTGTTATCCCTTGGAGTTGGGCTGAGGATTTTGGATTCTCAAAAGGTGCATCCTCTAAAGGTGGTGGTTTAGAATCCAACCTTCCAAAAAGGCTGCCATCTTCCCAAAATGCATTCTGTATTAAATTTAGTTATTTCAGACCTTCCAAATAGGCTGCCATCTGAAATAGCATGCCGACAAGGCATCAACAGTTCTTGTGTTGAATGACATCTTGAATGGGAACTCTGTTCAATTTGAAAAAAAAAGTCATTTTATCTTTTGGAAGTGATGACTTTACTCACTCTGCCTGTACTATCCATTCTTTGAAATTGTTCATTGAGATTATTCATGGTACTTTCTTCTTCATCCAATGCTTCCGCCATTCTGCAACCAGAGTCCTTCACCATATCTTTCAATCTCAGAGTCAATTGCTATTATAGATTTGAAAGTGAAGATCGGATATACACATATAGTGAGCTTTGTAAAAGTCAAAGTGTACTGCAAATTTTCTTACCAGTGATTTACTTGTTAAATATGGTTAAAAATTTCATCCAAACCTTTTTTTGTCGAATTCCACTCACTTTACCTATCTGAACCACAAGCGCAACCACCATATAACATTCTATTTCTGTTTTTATGATAGCCGTAAAAAATAAATACAAGCAGTTGGGACTTGGATCCTTTCGACCAAATAGACATCAGGCTTTAGGATTGTTTAAAGCCAGGTAAATATGCTTGCATATTTTGTTTTTGGGAGAGGTCACTGGCTTGAAAACTAATAATTATTTATTTGTAATGTATACAAAATAGATAAATTTATTTATTTTCATTTTAATAAATTTTCAAATTTATTATCAAGAGTTATATATATAGATAATTATTAAAATTGTTTAAATTCTTTTCAAAGTGCAGGGAAGGGTTTATCTTCTTTCCAGTAGTGTAAATGCCATAGTGTTAATACACAAACAAATATACACATCGTTATTATATTCGTTTAATAGAGTTAATACACACAAACAAATATACACAGCCTTATTATATCTAGTTCTCAAGCTCTCGAAGCTCTCGAAGTTCCAAGAGTTTGGGAACTAGTTGGGAACCTCTCCAATTGGTTGGAAAGTCTTCTGGAAACTTGGGAGCTTTTTGGGAATTTCAACATCAAAGAAATGGGAGCTTGGGAACCAGTGTCCTAAAAGAAGAGCTTTAAATTAGAATTATATTAAATTAAAATGGAAATCTATTTATCCTTTTATGACAAATACATAATTTTTTAGAAATATTTTCATTATATTTATTCAAAATATCACTATAAAACTAAGACTAAACTAGAGATAAATATTATTTGAAAAATTAGTAAGTAAAACAACTTAATAATACTCACTTTATAGTTGTGGATATGAAAAACTTTTAATGTATTTGTGTTTTCCTTCAAGACAAAACTAAACATGAAAGTGGAATAAATCAATATCCTATCCACTACAAGTATTTGCTCCACTATGTAGTTTTTTTTCCAAGAGAAAATTGCTCAAATTTATATATGGTATAAATTCCTTTACAAAGCAAACTGCCAGTAGCACCGAAACAAGAGCAGCGCACCTTCAGAGAGGGGCCGAAACAAACAAAACTGCCAAGGTGGAACAACCCAAAAGAAGAGGGACAAGCGAGCAAAGAACCGAATTAACCATCCAACAACAAAATAGGGAACAACCAACATCATTCAAAGACATTTATAGAGGAGATAGGGCTCACTATCCCTCTATCCCAATGGAAAACCGAGAGTCTACCAACCGCTTCATTTAAAGCCCTTTTTGAGAGGGCGTCCGCCTCTCTATTGTGAGATCTGGAGATGTGATGGAAGTTGACGTCGGTAAAGGAATTAGACAACTCCATCATTTTTTCCTTCGAGCTATCATTGTGGACAGTTTGGAGCTTGGACTTTTGAAAAATCCAATCTATGATAACTCGCGAGTCACCAAGGACGTGAAGGTGGCTGATAGACCAGCAGGAAGCAAGATAGAGGGAGGCCCATAAACCCAAGAGCTTGGCGTTATTGTTAGTGCCCACTCCGCAATTTAAGAACCACATTGTAATCCTTGACGGATGATTTTTGAAAAAACCACCAGCCCCACAACAACCTCCACTGGACAGGGCAGCGCCATCGAAACAAGCCAGGGTGTAACCTTCCATCATCTTAAAATCGCAGGCTTTGAGAGTAGGGGGATTTACCGTTGACGGTTTCCAGTGGAAGGAGACCAAAAATTTGTGTAGCACCGCATGCAAAGAAGGAGGACGAGTGTAAAAAATGGCTCGGTTTCGAGCAGTCCAAATCTGCCAGCAAACGAGGACCGGTAAATACTTTGGCGTAGAGGTTTGTGCCAGCCACCATGTGAAGCTGTTTGAGAGGGAGGTGTCGCTCCAAGAAAAGTATAGAGAGAGATGGTTGAGCAATAGAGACCAGATCGACTGAGTGAAGGGACAGTGAACCAGGAGATGGTGAATATCCTCTGATGCTCTGCTACAGAGAAGGCAGATCCCCGGCCCCTCCCAGCCCCTCCGACGTAGCACGTCCCAAGTGAGCGTTTTCTCCTTTCTAGCGAGCCAGATAAATAATTTGAGCTTTAGAGGAATCTCCCAAAGCCATAGAAGAGAAAACCACGAGCGATCCACATCAAAATGCAGCTGATTGAGAAGGGCAGAATAAAGATTCTTTACTGAAATGTTTCCTGTGGCATCTCCTCCAGCCCACAATAGAGTATTAGGACTAGAAGAGAGAGTGACACCTGCGCCTTTAAGGGCCGAAATATAGAGATCCCATTCGGTGGCTAACGGATCGCTTAAATGTAACTCACCACTGCCCAGCCATTTGTCGGGAAGAGTGCGACAGCTTGACTGAATTTTAAACTGAGCAAGGTGAGTATAATTTCGAATCCGGAGCTGCGACCTCAGCTCAGTGGAGAGGAGCAACCGGTCTCCTAATCCAAGAATTTTGTCACTGCCTATGCAAATATCAGTGCCCGCGCCAGGTTTCCACACGAGCCAATGGAGAATCACTGGAATGGAAGCATTCAGACCCTTCCAGAAAGGAGAAACCTTCCTCAGCAGAAAAGAAGGCTTACGGATCCAATTGACAAGCGGTAGGGAGCCCAAATATTTGTCAGCAATGATACAGTGCCAAATACTATCAAGTGTGATAGCTCTCCAGAACGAATTCGCCAGGAGGGCCGTGTTGAAGGTGGATAAGTTCATGAGCCCCCAGCCCCCATTTCTTCGAGCTTTGGACAGAGCAGCCCAGTTGCATAGATGAAAGCAAAAATGGTCAGGTTGGCTATTCCACAGAAAGTTGAAAATGTGTCTCCGTAAAAGAATAATGATCTTGTTTGGAATTTTTTCCAGGGACATCCAAAAAACAACAAGACTTTCCAGAATCGACTTGACCAAGGTGAAACGGCCACCTAGGGACAGCCATTTGTTACACCAAAAACTAATCCTTCTTTCAAAAAGAGCCACCAGCCATCTCCAATCTTCCGGAGAGGAGGCTCCCAATTTCAACTGGAACCCGAGATACCTGAAGCCTTCACTCAGGTTTACAAAGGTGAAGGGGACGAAGTCCTTGAGAATGAGAAGTTCGGCCTCCGAAAGACCCCAGTAGTGGACGAAGGATTTTGAGAAATTGATGGATAAACCTGAGACAGAACAGAAAAGCTGAAGCACCTCTTGGATTACCAACCACTCTGATAAATCTGCTTTCGACATGAGAATAACATCGTCGACAAACAAGAGATGTACCATCTTAATGAATTTTGAGACCTTTATGCCAGAAATGTGGTGCTCGGTGAAACTTTTTGAGAGGAGAAGCCTGAGACCTTCCATTATCAGAATAAAGAGGTAGGGAGAGAGTGGGCATCCCTGGCGGAGCCCCCTCTCGCTTTTGAAGAAATTGGAAGCCTCTCCATTGATTAACACTGCGAAGTTTGAACTGGTAACGCAGGACATGATCCAATTAATGAACAATTCACCAAAACTAGCAGAGTGAAGAATTAGTCTCAAGAACTCCCAATCAATACAATCGAAGGCTTTTTTGAGATCAAGTTTCATAACCAGAGCCTTTAAGTTTTTCTTCTTGATGCTATGGATGCATTTGTGGGCAGCACCAATCGCGTCTTGGATTCTTCTGCCCCGGAAGAAACCCAACTGCTCTGCTGAGAGACTCCTTTCGAGAAAAGGCTTGATCCGGTTTGAAATAACCTTGGAAATTAACTTGTAAATGAGGTTGCAGAGGGAGATATCAATCAATCCAATCAACCATATCATTGACTTTTATTGTATTTTCATATTAAAAGAGTAGTACTATTTTGTTTTTTTCAATAAAAAAAAATAATGCTTCAATTTTACAAAGATGTTTAAAGTTTATATATGTAAAGTTTAATTTTAAAAATATGTTAAAATTTTATATATGTATTTTCAATTTTGTTTTTCATTTTCTAATGGAATATTTATGGATATTAAAGTTATTATTGTGTTAAATATATTCATATAATTATTAGCATGAATTAAATTAGTGATTTTAATATTGTAGTTGTTGCATAGGAGAAACATTGTTCTCCATTCAACTTCAATTTTATTGAAACAAGATTTAAAATGTATCAATATCTCTATACATTGTAATCTAAAGTATCATTGTAATCCAAAATATGTTTTATATATTTTTAATATATATTATTGCCACTCCCAAATTCAAGTTTCCTGTAAATTTGAGGGAAACTTCTACTAGTTCCGAACACTCATATCCAGGTTTCCAATGTTCCCACGTTTATGAAACTCGTGCAACATAGGTTTAATGTTTTTAATAAACAATTTCTTTGTCATTGTTATTTTTATTGTTATTTTTAGTATTTACTTTTTTTATTAATATATAATTGATTTGCCCTCGGATGGGGTGCCACGTAGAACTTCTGAGACACATGGCATGGAGCCAGGCCTGGCCATAAATGAGGTCGGCCGACTCCCATCCCCTCAACATTAAGGATGGGAGCGGGCTCCAGCTACCGCCCTCTTGCAACAAGACTCACCCCTCGCACGAGCAGTCTAGTTATGACGCTCACCCAGGCAAAGGACTTGATGGCGCCGAACATCACACCAACCCTCCTGCTATTAGTGCGCCCTCCCTTGTCTTTCTCCACTTCATTTTCACTCAGCACCAGTGTTGTTGTTGGAAGCCTTGGAGCAGCCATCTTCCTGCCTTCTGCAGAGCTCCCATTCGTCTCTCTAGCTTGATGCCTCGAGAACGAGGAAAGCCTCGTCGAAAATGCTTGCAAACAATGGAATGAGCACTCTCCATTGCTCAGACCCAACTTCAACACAAAAGAATTGAATGTAAAATGACTTCGGTTGCAGTGGCTATCGTGGAGCCTCCAATGGCATACGTCGAAGAGGTAATCCAGGAGGAGCCTTTAGCGTTGCTCCTCTTCAAAGTGTCGGACAATTGGGATCCACCAAGTGATTTCAGAATGGGAGCCTCCTTGTCGGGCCCCAAGAATTATCATGGTGGTGAGATTGCGGTGACACGGGAAGAAGGCTTCACCTGCTACGTGGAGGAGGAGACCCCAACAGACAGGACCCCTCAGGAAGAAGACCTAGATGTTGAAGCCGCTTTGGGTAACAACAAACGAAGAGCAGAGGAGGAAGCAGACCTGAAGCGGACCGGGAAAGAAAACTCAAGCGAGCTAGTGGAAGCAGTGTCAAGCGAGTGTAGTGGTAATGTCAAGGAGGGTGGCACAATCTTCATGCCCCTCCCATCTCTTGCATGCAAACTCAATGGTGTGTCTCGCCTCCTCTACTCCATCCAGACCTGCTTAATTTGTTTTTTGATTTAAGGAGCGAGATGGTAGACCACGTCTATCGTGGCACCCTCATGGGACATCGTGTGGACATGCTTTTCGATGCCTTTTCCAATGCGCCACTGGGACGAAGATGCTCAATTTTCCTACAACACTTTGTCATTCCAACCAAGACACAGGCTCCGGATACAGACACCACCTCGGACGCCATCGAGTAACAACTATGGTCCTGTTCAAAACTTTAAGTTTCTTTCTCATCATTTTTTTTATATGATTCTAGTTAAATCCTGTAAGACTCTAGGCACAGTTAAGACAATGACACACCATCAATCCTGGTTTTCTATGGGCAGGATTGGTGACAAACTAGTCTTTTTTGAAGAAGGACAAACTTTGTTTCGGTTTTCGATTAATCGATGGAACGGAGGGCAGTGCAGGGACAATTGTATTTTTTGCTACTTAATATAGAAGTAACTTTTCTCTTTTTACTTAATATATATATATATATATAATTAATTTGTCATTTTTATTTTTATCATTAATATATAATTAATTAATTAAATTAATTTATATATATTTTTATAATAAATTAAAAAAAATATTTTCTTAAATTTAATATATAAAACTTTTAAATATATATTTTATTTTTATTATTTACTTTTATTATTAATATATAATTGATTTAATATATAATATATTATTTACTCGTTGTTGTTGACCGCACTAGAGCCATCAGCTAGTGCGGTCAACAACAACGAGTAAAGGAATTGTTTCCTCATGGCCTTCATAAAGGACACACTCTTTCAGTAGTGTGTTTTATTCTCTTTCAGCGGTGTATCAATTATGTTCCTCAAGCGCCCATCATAATTGATTAATATGTAATTGATTTGCGAATTTTATTTTTATTATCAATATATAATTGATTTATATATATTTTTATAATAAATTAAAAAAAATATTATTTTATTAAATTTAATTTATAAAGATTTTAAATATAAGAGTAATTTTTTTTTTATGAAATCTGTTTGTGACTATATTTAGTTGTCTATGTGTTCATTTACAAAATTTTTGTTAGTTGTGCTATAATTTTTTTTCTACATATATTAGAAAAGATTCTACATATATTAGAAAAGATTCTACATATATTAGAAAATAGTTGCTACCTTGTTCAATCTTATTCATAAAAATAGCAATGTAATAGTGTTTATCATTTATTATTTGTAAGAGTTTTCAAAGTTTTTTAATTATTTAATATAACTTTTCAATTAATTATATCTTTGCAATAACTATGAAAAGTTATAAGATTTTTTTTTTTATAAATTCATAAATAATTAAATCTTTTTAATAACTATTTGTTTTTAAATATATTACAAACTTAATAGTTATAAGATTTTTTTTTTATAAATTCATAAATAATTAAATCTTTTTAATAACTATTTGTTTTTAAATATATTACAAACTTATTTTACAATACTTTTAAAAGAGTTGAAGTATATATATCATGGAATTGTTGGTGGATCTCAAACTTTTTTTTAAAGGTAATGAGCAAGTTTCAAAGATTAAGATTTTTTTTTTTATAAATTCATAAATAATTAATTCTTTTTAATAATCATTTGTTTTTAAATATATTACAAACTTATTTTACAATACAATACTTTTACCTAAAGGAATTGAAGTATATATATCATGGAATTGTCGGTGGATCTCAAACTTTTTTTTTAAAGGTAATGAGCAAGTTTCAAAAGTTTTATGGCTTTTACATTTTAAATATATATTGATATATGTTATTAATTAGTTTTTTTAATTGTTAAAATTTTATTTATGTAATTTTTGGATTTTATTTATAGGATTTTGTTGTGTAATTTCATGATATGATGTATGAATGTTTTTAATTTTTTTTTATGGTTGTGTAATTTTATAATATGGTATATGAAATTTTTGAAAAAACATTTATTTTCTTAATAAAATGAAAAAAAATAGTTGGATATTTGTGGTAAATAGATATTAATTTTTAAAGTTTGATATAAAAAGTTAAGTTAATTTTTAAATTTTATTATTAAAAATTAATATTAATAATAATAATGATGATTTTTTATTTAATAATTTATATAAAAAAATACAAATTTATATTTAAAAAAATTATTTTTTTGTTATTTTATATGAATATTAAAATTTATAAATATTAAATACAAATAAGAATTAAAATTATATCTATTTAAATTTTATAACTATATAAAAAAATACAAACAATTTAGAATAACATTTTTTTATATAAATTAATTCATAACTAAAAATAAAATGTAAACTTGTCTATCTAAAATTAAAATAAATTTCTTCTTATTTTATTTTTATTTATAAAGATTATATCAATTTCAATTTTATTAATTAATAAAATTAAAAACATGATACATCTTACTTATAATGAGTTGTACAATATATCTAACTTTATAGTATAATTATAAACATGGATAATAAATGGGTAAGGTGAATATGTACTTTGTTTTGTTTTCCAAACTCTTTTCAAGAAAACAAGTGTTGTGTTAATAAATCCCACAACTTAGCACAAGAAATACAAGATTTTTACCCAAGAAAAAAAGAGATTGTTCAATGGAGATTAGTCACATTTAGATATAAGATTATTTTAATTTTAATATCTTCATGATTCCAATTAACAACATTAATATGAAAACTTCCCTCAAATTACTTCGGCATTCCCATTAGCCCGTTTAAAGGGTATACTAGTTATATTATATATTAAAATCTATCTCCATCCTTATCCTTTCTACCTCTACGATTTATATATTAAAATCCATCTTCATCCTTATCATTTCTACCTTTACTATTAGGTAATACAATTTTTAAAGATAAAATATCAATACATAAAAACGATTAGGTAATACAAATTTTAAAGATAAAATATCAATACATAAATCAATTGTTTGTAAGGTGTAATAATAAAGTCAACAAATTATGTATATAATATCAATGTGACAATTATATTTTATATTATGTATCTTTGACAAAATTATATTCTAAAATTATCGTTGCCACCTCTACGATTATAGAATATAATTTTGTCAAAGATACATATTGATATGATGATGACTATATAATATAATTTTTTCTAATATTGATATGAAAAATAATAGTGTTCATAACAATGAAATGAAGATTTTTGAACTTGAGAGCGGGAACAATAGTTGCAGGTTCCATGGCGATGGGGATGAGGGTGATGGGATCTAGAACTATCTACTTGGATCATTTGAAGAAAGAGTTAGAATAACAAGCACAAAGAGGATTGATTGGTGAGTGGAATGGCGATTAACAATCTGGTGAGCGGGAAGTCTAGTTAGCAGGTCCCTTGACGACGATGAGAGGGTGTTGGGAGACGGAAAACTAACTACTTGGTTTCACTTGGAGTTTGAGCCAGTGGAACTAGCTCGTTAATGTGCCAAGACTGGAGTTAGAGTTGTGAGCCACCTAGCCGATCATCTAACTATGGCTTTGGTGACGTTGTCTTGTCATTTAATAACTAACTACTTGAATCCCAGAGCATTTTAACGATGATGAGACTCTTCTGTAGTAAGACTTGATTGTGTATCGTGGTGGAGCCTCCAGCGACTTCCAGGTGCGACCCTAATGGAAAGTGAAGTCAATGCATTGATGAGTGCAACTGACGAGGATCAGTGGGAGAGGTTAGGTTTTTTCTCCTCGGTGGATGCGATCAGTGGGATTAAAGACATACTGTCACTTTGGTGAGGGTTTTAATGTGGAGGTTAATGCAGGTTTATTACCTGTCGAGCCTCGTTCATTGCACAAGTCAGTAAACACTTTGGAGCCATGTATTCTGCAAGTCGTTGCAGAGTTCGTAGGAGGGATTACCGAGGTTTTACCGTCTACAAAGAGGATTCAAGGTCTAGGAGGGTTGGTGAAGGGTATTTCGGGGGTAGCACAGATTGGTAATGGAAATGAGTCTGAAAGAGTTTCTCGACTAGACCAAAGAAACCGGGTTAAGTGCACGGTGAAGTTGTGGAAACCAAAAATAACGAAACGAAAGCTGGTTATGGGAATGGACATTGGTTTAGAAGAGTCTTGCAACCTGGCGCTTTGCGCCTTAGTTGGGAGATTGTCTTATCACTCTTGTTGTGTTTAACGCCTTGATGAGTGGGTGCTTAGGAGTTGGGAACCTTTGCTAGGATATACTCTTGAGGTGATTTCGCTGCTAAGAGGTTGGATGGGTTTTCTGTTCAAGAGTATGGAGGATTCAGATTTGGTCCTGAATAAGTTTTGGAGTTACGATGAAGGGAACATGATGTTAAAAAGGTGGTGCATTAGTTTTAATCTAGTGACAAAATATTTTAGTTTTCGACATATTTGGGTGCTCCTCCCGAGTCTTCCCTTACAATTGTGGAACTTAAAATCTCTGGAGGCAGTTGGGAATTCCATTGGACGATTTTTAAAAATATAGATGAAACATCTTTGAGGTCTTTGGATAAAAGAATGGCAAAAGTTCTAGTAGAAGTGGACGTACATGCGGGGCTCTTGGAAGTTTTAGATATTGAGTGGAAGGGTCTTCTGTTTGTACAACATTTGGACTATTTGGGGATACCATTTCGCTGTACTTTTTGCAGACAGACTGAACATTTGAGAAATAAGTGCTCAAACATATTTAGCTCTTTGGTTGACGATGATTCATCGGATGAATTGCTTGGTGACAATGTCACTCCGTTGGAGGAAGCAAAAGACCCACTGGATTATCCGGGGATAAGTTCTGAGGACAGTCCTGTCGCACTGAACATAGCTTTCGTTGGTAAGTTGAAACATTATTTCCCTAATCTTTATTTCTCTTTATCTGCTTTGGAGCACAAACATTTAAATTCTAGCCTTTTTCCTGAACAGTCTCTAAGGAAGGTTCTAGATTCTGATCAGACTAACTTCTTAGAACCTGAGCTCACTGCTTTGGGCGGGGACATAACTCTGAGTTCTGGTGAGGTTTTACCTATCTGTGGGGTTACTACTAATACAATTAATCTGGCTGGGACTGAGGATGTTTCGTTTATTGCTCCGGGCTATAGTGAGTCGACTGTCATCGATTCTGATTTGGATAGATTGATTTCTGATTTAGTTCCTTCACTTAACAAGGATTCTAACCCTATTCCATTACCGACCTTTCTGGGCAACCTTCCTGTGGATGATCAACTAGTCCTAAGGAATTCTAAGTAACCATGGGAATGGGGTGCATACTGCTACCTACCATGCGTGGTGAAGGGGTCTGGGGTTTGAAGTCTCGCCGATTAAAACAAGAAGTGCTTGCCGGAAGGCAGGGGCTAGTAGTTCTATTTCAGATACTTTACCATTTACAATCACTAAATAAGGGGCGCTTAGAGGCATGAAATCCCTAGCAAGGGATAAATCATGATCCTTATTTCCGTTAAAATTAGAGGGTAGGAGGACCCATGAAATTGACCTCCCTTCGTAGACTCTTGTCTAAAACTTCTCCAAGCATTATTTTCCTACAAGAAACTTTGGTGGCTACGGATAAGGCAAGATGTTTTATGAATAAGATCAGACCCAACTGGATGATCTGTGTTGTTAGTGTCGTGGGGACTTCTAGCATCTTGGGATCCAATTTTTTTTGTTCTGGATCCTTATCTAAGCAGTGGTGGTATTTTTTTGTCAGGAACTTCCCTAATGGACAACAGAAATATAACTCTACTGAATGTTTATGGGCCCCGTTAGGACCGCAAAGCTTTCTGCGATTCTATGGATGGTACAAGTTTATTAGCACATAAAGACATAATTATTGCTGGAGATATGAATTTCACAACTTCTTCTGAGGAGGTTTGGGGGCAATCAACACAAGTTGACTCGTTGGCGGGTTTTTTTAAATCACTATTTAAAAAAAACAACTTAGTGGATGTTGTCTCGGTCGAGGTCGTTCCTACGTGGAAGAATGGTAGGTCTAGTGCTGATAGTATAGAAAAACGCCTTGATCGGGTTTACGTAGCAGAGTATTTCATCGAATCCACTCTGAGGTATAGGACCTGGGTTGAATACTCTTTCCTGTCTGATCAAGCACCATTTTTCCTTGAGTTTGGTGTTGGGATTCCGACGGTTGCATATCATTTTAAGTTAAATACAACATGGATTGGCGATGATTCCTTTGTTGGGATGGTCTGAGATGTTTGGAACGATCCACATCTTCTACTTATTATAGGAGCACAAAGGAGATTGGTAGGGAAACTATCTCTTTTAAAATCTCAAGTTAAATTGTGGGCTAAGGAGAAGCGCCTACGGGATCAGTTAGACTTGGTTAAGATTGAAGAGGCACTTGTATTTAGTTATAAACATTTGACATGGGGTATAAGTTATGATTCCCTTGTACAATCTTTGTACACACTTGAGGCGGAGAGGAAGAAATTATTGTTGGCGGAGGAAGAAAGGTGGCGTCAAAAGAGTAGAGCGATATGGATTAAAAGCGATGATAAGAATACCAAGTTTTTTCACCGCTTCACAAGCTATAGAAGGAATGAAAAATACATTTGGAAGATAAAATATGATACAGGGAGCATCCATTCGGGGCAGTAGGCCATCAAGGAAGAAGCAATTAAATACTTCAAGTCTTTCTTTAGTGATACAGGCTAGAACAATATTGAAGACCACATCAACTCTGTCAGGTTGTTCCCAAACTTTGTGAGTGAGGATAAAGTACTTACACTAGAAAATGAGGTTTCGAAGGATTAAATCTATGTTATTCTAAGGGGTTTTGCTAAGGAAAAAAGTCTCGGTCTGGATGGATGGACTGTTGAATTTTTCTTAAACTTTTTCAAGTTGGTTGGACAAGACTTGTTAGATATGGTTGAAGAAACAAGAATTAGAGCGGAGGTTACCAGTTCAATTAATTCAACTTGTTTGGCATTGATTCTCAAAGTTAATAGTCCATTTTCATTCAATGATTTTCGGCCTATTGCAGTTTGCAACTTATGTTACAAGATCATTGCCAAAGCTATTGCAAAGAGAATCAGGCCAATATTGTCTAGATCCCTTTCAGAAGAGCAACTGGGTTTTCTTAAAGGAAGACAAATATGATGGGTGTTCTATATGCACTAAATCCCTCAATTAAATTGTCAACCCAGGGTAAGTAAAATTAGAGTTGTAGCACTATATGTGCCAAGGCAGAAAAACTAGAGGAATTATAGTCTAACTAAGGAGATGGTCTATCTGAGGGTTAATCTACTTAAGCAAAGACTATCAATGAGAAAACCCTATCAAGGAACTTGAACTATTTACCTTAATACACTTTTAAACAATGGATCGATGGATTGTTCCTAAAGAAGCAAATGAAAACCCTACTTTGCACAAGTTAACCTATTTAATCTAATGAGCAAAAGCAAGTCACCTATTTAATCTATTCAACTTAATGAGCAACAACAACAACAAAATAATCTAATCAATCTATTCAAATCAATGAGTAGCGGCAAGTAATCAAGTAAACTATCAAACAACTAACCTATTTAAACTTATTCAACAAGTAAACTAACCAAAACTACTCAACATGTAACTAATCAAAACTATTCAACAAGTGAACTCTATTCTAAAGATAAAACTCATAATTACTTATAATATGCAAAGGGAAATCTTAACTTATTTAATTAAAAACATCATGATAGTATTCAATAATTAATCAACAACTATTCTTAATCTACAATAACAAGAAACTTCGAATATGATGATTATGTCTACGGTGTCTTATGACATCATGATGGCATCTAACGATTAGTGATAGCTCAAGATGAATAAATTCAATATTAACTTCTATAGAGAAATGAAAAATATGAATCAAACAATCTAATGAGAGCTTAGCCAACATAGAAGAAATATCAACTATCCTAAAAATCCATGTGATCTCTCAATTTATGCATTAATCATCAAAAATATGAAAACATTATTCTACTTTATTCAAATGCACTCTTATGTTAACGTAAGCAAATTCACACGATTAGAAACTCGTAACTAAAAGATTAACTCAAACTCAAACTTCTAATTAAAATTGCAATTTAAATCTAGAACGAAAATTTCATAAATTAAACTAAGCTAATCTTATTATTAAAAACTCAATCTTCAAACCAAAATGCTTATAAAAACAAAACCCA
Organism: Picea engelmannii; assembly: GCA_009831015.1. NCBI lineage: Eukaryota > Viridiplantae > Streptophyta > Pinopsida > Pinales > Pinaceae > Picea > Picea engelmannii. The sequence continues at coordinate 26,098 of ML782233.1, forward strand.
AATTCTACTTCTATTCTAGCATACTACAACAAGACTGATAAGCAAAATAGATTCAGGAAAACATGACTAAACTGAGAATTAAATTAACAAAACTCGCAACTATTAATCCATCGAAACTTTGCCAAAGAAACTCTGTACTCTGTGTTAAATTGATACTTTGTTCCGGCTACTTTGTTTTAACCTACAGAAATTCACTTTAACATTTAACACACAACAAGCTTAGAAGCTTGCAATCCATTTACTAACGATTAAAAGACACAACATATTAACAACTATCTCCTACAAGCAACCTGCAAAAAGGAAATTTAGACAATTAAATGATGAACAACAAACATATAGGGTTTTAAATAATAAAAACACATATAAAACCAAATGAAATAAATGACAATTGCACAACTGAAATATGCAAGCTATCTATCTAATTATTCACCCATACCATTGGTGTCCTCCCCAGTAGGTCGTGGCTACTCCTCAACAACAAATCGCGAGCTAAATCAACACGGTTTTGACATTAAATTAAAAAAAAAAAAACACAGTCTAGCACAAGTTTGCAGAAATGTCTGAGTTACACAAAAAAATGATTCTAACAATTCTTAGCACTTTGTCTGACCACTATTGTGATATTTATAATGATTACAATTCGAGAGGTCAACCATTGGAAGGATCGACCTCCTCTAAAAATGATAAATTCCATTAAATGCGTACTAACAGTCTTTGGCTTCTAGAAACTGAACGAGCCACTCAATGATTAGCACAACTGCACAATCTGAGATGTCAAGATCTTAGTAGTTGGAAGCCATGAGGGTGAAAAAAACCCATGTTGCCGTTTCGCCCAGCACAGGCCAACAATATAACAACCGCCAACTCGCCCATGCTCCCAGTGTCAGACACAGTGCCAGATGAAGTACCGGATCAGGTGCTGGATGGAGTGTCGAACGAGCTACTGGATGGAAAATCGCATGGTGAATTCGTCCTGTGACACACAGATCACACATTATATTCTTTTAGACAATAAATCAAATCGATTTAAATCAAAACCATCATAAAACATCAATTGCACATACCTGGTATAAAGCTACGACGAATTGATATAAAATCCTTCAAAACTTATTCAAAATGGTTAAATACACATATAATACCGGTACAAGAAGGATTTAATCATCATCATAAATTAACCAAATCACGAGCCCAAAATTACCCCCACACCTAAGATTTTGCAGGTTCCATTGCAAACAAAAATGAATTGCCCAATATGACTAGACTTGTTGAGGAGGGGATGGATGAGCTTTAGAAGCCTCTTGCCCTGAATACTTTGTCTTGGCCCTCTTGCAGTGTTTCAATTGTGCACAGAGGATACAATTTTCATTGGTCATTTGGTCAACAAATCTTTGGAGGGAATTCACCTTTGCTTATAGTATTGCATTGTCATGGTGGAGATGTCTATCCATGGTCTTCCTCTCTTCCAATTGTTGCAGCAACCGAACATTTTCCTGTTGTAGTTTTTCAATGGCTGGAGTATGATCACATATCTCAGAGGAGGGCTTGGATCCCTTGAAGGATGTAGAGAGTATATCATTTTTGGTATTTTGTGTAGGCATCTGTGAGGTAGGAGTAACAGGGGGTTTATGAGGGGAAATGGGTTCAGATTTTGTCTCTCTATCAGGCTCTAATTCTTCTGCAGACACTTCCCTAAGTATTTTATGGGGGCTTTTGAGATTCTGAAGATACTTGGATAGGGTCCGAAGTGCCTAGGGTTTTTTCATAAGGCTTTCCTCTTGTATTTCGGGCACTTTTTAGAAAAGATCCTCCCTTGAATCAATTAGCTCCTCTCCTATTTGTGGGGACTACAGGGAAATCTTTTTGAATTGCCTCTTGTAACTTTTTGAGTGCAAGATCAATAGATGTTGATGACATTGGAGAGTTATCAATAGGATTCGTAGTCTTCTTACCCGATGAGGCTGCAGGGGTATCAACAAATTTCTTGTTCTTTTATTCTGGTAAATGGATAGCTTGAGTAGGAGGGTTTGGAGTCTTCGGAGAATGGGGTTTGGATGGAGTAACAGTCCCTAGATCAAGTTTTTTCTTACTGGTATTGATTGTAAGATGGGGGTTTGAAAATTGATAAATGAACTCATCCCATGTCTTCCCCTATTTTGCCAACTCGGCTATAACAAGCAATTTGACGAGGCTGTGGTGGAATAGGTTGTTATGAAGATTGGCCACATTCTTTCATACTTGGGAAGACATCTTCTCAAGACTTTTTAAGAAGTAAAAAGGGAAATTCAATGGCTTATTGAATTGGAAATGAGCCAATAATCGAAAATGACAGTCTTTAAAAACATAATATCTACCTTCACAAGTGATAATTTTGGTGATGACTATTAGAGGGTTAATTAGCTCATCCTTAATCCACTCCTTGGAGTATCCCTTAGCTCCAAAGACATTTTGAAACTCAGGTTTAAAGACCCCGTTGTAGCTCGACCGTGGCAACTGGTGGTGTTTGAACCAATGGTATCCAACCCTTAGAATCTTTTTGGTTGAGGCAATTGATTCCTCAGAGACGAAGAATGTCATAGATCCCACGTGCGCCATCTTTCCATCAAATCCAAGGGAGAATTGCAGAGAAACGACATCATCGTGGCCCTGCAGATGGGCCAAGAATGGTCCCTTGAAGACCTCCCTACACTGTCCGAACTCGGGGATAGCAAAGAGGTCTACATAAGAGGACAACTCATATCCTTTGGGCATGGTGACAGTGTGGATAGTGAACAAAGGGCGGAATTTGACAGAGGACGAGCGCAATTAGGAAGAGGATGAGAGCAATTAGGCAAAGGGCGAGCGAAATTGGGCAGAGGATGAGCACAATGCATAAATGAGATAACAATTCAAGGTATCCCTCCGTTTTTTAATGCGTCCAAGGTGTAAATGGTTGAACTCGTCGATGAATTCATCACACACGAGTTGTCATGTGTGAGTGTGAGTGCGTCGATTTCGAATTCGAAGAGTATCTTTTGGAGGCAATCGTAATGATGGACTTAGATCAATGTTCAAGTCTTCAAATTGGACATTTGATCATAAAAATGTTTAAAAATTGTATCATTTAATTCGCAATTTCCATTTAACTAACTCATCATACAACTGAACATCCAAATAAATTCAAATGATTCCTGGTTACCTGAAATTGTGGTCATTTACTATGTGTATGCACCTCGTCCAATCCTTCATATGGTGCGTCATCCGGTAGTCCATATGGAACCTCATATGGTCTTTCAAATGGTACTCCATATGGTACTCATGTGCGAAATGAAATTTGTTCATCCTGTAATGGGTGTTTTATCCATAACACTTAGTCTTAAAACACTTTTGACAATCACAGTGAACAGGAGCAAAGACAAGATAAGAGTGTTCCATTATTAATTGTTTTTCCATCATGTTCACACAATCTATTCCTTTATCTCACATATTATAAGGTATGTAATCACAAATCTGTAGTGAATAGTTTGTAAATAAAAACCAGTTAAGTGGCCTGTCAAAGAAATGTAGAACAAGTTATAACACACATGGAATATTTAGCATTTAAAAATAAAATAACTGTTTATATAATAGCCTGTATCATGAAAACAAGATACATAATTTTTTACAAAGATTCCACTTCTTCTTCTCATGGATTATAGATAGGCAGTGTTGTCATTTGTCAACTCATGAAACCCCTCCCCCACTCCTAAGTATTGTGACACCTCACAATAAAAAATATACGAAACAAGTCAATTCTCCCAAAAGTTGAAGATTTACAGCTTGATAAGTGTAGAGATAAAGTTCACATATCGGTCTGACGAGACAGTTAGAATATGGCCCCACCTATAGGATATAATATCTTACATATAGTTAAAAAGGGGTAGGTGAGAGAGTTTCGAGATAGTCTCAAAGTTAGTTCCCAATGACAAATTTATGGAGTTCATTAACCTTAGCTTAACCATACATACTTCATGTCAGCTTTGTCTACAAGTAATGTTGTACATCAGGACAAGTTTAAGATTTAAGAATTTCTTATTATTTTTTTGTCAGATTATCATCCTCGCTAGGTAGAATGCCTCGCTGCTAGCGAGCTTGTTTAGTACTCTGGCGGATTTACCTAGTCATACCACAGGTTGGTACCTGCTGCCAGCAGACCTGTTCAGTATCCCGACGGGTTAGCCTCTTACACCCTCAAAGACTGGCCCTCCATATTTTAATATTTTAATATAAGATTGCTTTGTGCAAGAAGATGGGGGGACAACTCTGAAAGAAGAAAAAAATTAAAAATAAATAAATAAATTTTCTCTCTCTTTTTTAGATTGGGATGGTATTTATGTTAGATGATGACTCTCCTTTATATATTCCTTAGTTATTGTCTTAATGTAAGGGGTACTTAAGTGAACGTGGCCTATCTAAAGATATGATATAATCAATCATTTTTAGTGTATAGTGGATGGTACTATTGGGAAAGAACAAAAAGGTATTTTTAGGCTCAACTCATTGTTTTTTAAAGTTATTGTGATGTTTCCATGGCTAATCACTAATCATACCTCCTTGTTACTCTTTAATAAAGATACTTTACTCAATTACTCAGGGTTCTTAGGGAAACTGTACGAGTAACCTCTAAGTTTGATAGACAAGGTATCACTTCCTTATATCTAGTGGTGAAGGTTTAAGAGAAGTTGTTATTTAAGATGCCTTAATAAAAAAAAGATGGAAATCTTTGAAAAAATGTGGCTAATTACAACAAGTCATTATTCAATTGATGCTTAGCAGACAACAAGGTTCAAATATAGCAACATTTTGAAGAAAAATCTACTCAGGGTTCTTGGGGAAACTGTATGAGTAACCTCTAAGTTTGATAGGCAAGGTATCACTTCCTTATATCTAGTGGTGAAGGTTTAAGAGAAGCTGCTATTTAAGATGCCTTGAGAAAAAGAAGATGGAAATCTTTGCAAAAATGTGGCTAATTACAAAAATTCATTATTCAATTGATGCTTAGAAGACAACAAGGGTCAAATATAGCAATATTTTGAAGAAAACTAATTCCTTTATATCTCCTTGAAACTGTCTACTCCTGGTGAAATAAATACCTACATAAATATCTAGAATTGTCTATCAACAAAATTCAAAATTATTTACATATGTATAGTCGAAAATTCAGAAAAACATTCAAGAACAAGGGGGAACTTCCCCATCTACTAAGGCCAATTCCTTGTCAGTTGACATGACCCATAGAAAATATTCTTTGGAAATGGGCATGTGATAAAGTTTGAGTCGGTGTCCATTTACTACAAAGGAGACTTGTCCATCGTCAATTGTTTTGATTTTCACAGCCCCATTGTCATACACAGTGACTACCTCATAAGGACCCAACCACCGAGTGGTAAGTTTGCCTTTGAAAATTTTAAATTAGGAGGCAAACAACAAAGCCCAATCACCATGTTGAAAGTGTTTCTTCTTAATAAAATTGTCATGCCACCTACTCTGGTTTTGGACTAATATTGTTCGTTGGATAACATCTTGCCTGATCTCATCCAAATCATTTAATTGTAGGGCTCGTTGTTTCTGAGCCTCATCTAATTTTAATCCAAATTCTATGACAATACATAAGGTCCTTACTTGGAATTCTATTGGTCGAAACACTTGTTTCCGATATACTAGCTCATAAGGGGTGTGCCCAGTGGTGTTTCTCCAAGTGGTCCAATATGCACATAAAGCCTCTCGAAGGCTATCAATCCAATATCGATGATGAAATTGAACAATATTGGTTAAGATTGTTGAACCACTGAGGG